>JAPSES010000001.1:18484051-18514644 GCA_029822895.1 Maxillicosta whitleyi
AAAACATATCTATTGTTACTATTGCATTGTATTGTTTTCAGACCAGGGGATTGATTGCATGTTAAGTTCACTAAACAGTCCAGGACAGGGCACAAGGCCTGAGAGAGATTCATTGCCTTTTAGCCTCTGGTCATTTGTCTTCCAAATGAAGATCCTCCAAACGAAAAGCTGAGAATATCTTTAGCGATCTCCTTCTAAGCCATGGAGATCTGTGTAGTCTTGGTACATTCCATTAAACACATACTACATGGCAAAGAAAATGACTTCACATGCCTGAGCCTGGGCAGATCAGTGTGAAAGATGGAGAGTCGATCCTGCATTGATTTCACTGGGTCCCAAGGGTCTCTGCACATAGTACTTTGGCAAGAGCTAGTCAGGTTCTTGGTGAGAACCACCCAGATAGGATGATAGTGGCTGTGGAGTGGAAAGGCCAAGCTCAGCCTTTGATTAGAAACTTAAGAGAAAGTGAAAGTGTTTGTGCGGTATTGAATACTGTCCATCGGCTGTGTAGAAGTGATCCCATAGACCTCTGAGCGATTGGATCCACATAGCTGCAGTTAAAATCTCATCCATCCACAGTGTCTCCATATGGCTGGATGTGGAGTGGAGGAACACCTCTAATAACCCTTATGGTGCTGTTTGGGGCTCTGGGAGCTGCCTGCATAATCTTCTCAGCTCAGGCAGAGGGCTGAAACCATAAATCAGCTAAGTATGCTCAGGTGGACCAGCGTCCTCGTGGCTTTTGGCACAAGTCATTTGTTTGAGAGTAACCTGAGCTTTCGCTGCAGGACAGTGGGACGTACTGTGTTAGTCTCCCTTATCAAAGTAATTCAATGTGTCGTTATTGTGCAAGTGAAAGTCAAGTCAGTTTTATGTATTAGAAGGTATTTTTGTTATATAAAGTAGTGCTTTCAAAGAGCACAAACCTCATTGAAATTATATTACAGAAAAAGAATATTTTATAAACCCCCCAAAAGAAATCATATTAGATTATTATGTTTTCTGTCTTTTTTGTTAATTTGTTCCAGTGGGTAATTTAACTGCTTAGATCTATGTTCTAAGCTGTCAGTTGGTGTTTGGTGGATCACCACCAAAACACGTTCTAAATTCAGGTTGTACTGTAAACACATCAGTGTTTGCAGTTTTTGATGGGAAACCAGAGGCTGATCTGTTTCAGTGGAGTCTTATGAGAGAAGTGGCTTTGCTTCTTCAACAACCCGTTATTTTATAAACAGATCTGGTTTCATAACAGTCACATCACCTCTGAGATGATGTTTAACACTTGCCACAGTCTAGCAAATTACAATGACACCTCATGAGATCTATAATTAACGTAACGATTATATTAATTTTGTGAAAGATGGAAAGACTTTGCTTTTGGACAAGTGACAGCTTGAGGTGTTGTGACAGCCAGCAGTCATTCACAAACATCATATATGTAAATGATGGCAAAATCCCCATGGATAAGAAAAATCAACATCTCTTGCTAGTAAGTGCAACACAATTGTTTTCTAAAATGAAGGGCATGAGGCACAACTTCACTTCAATATTTCAATGGTGAGAAAAACTTCTATCTTTAATTAGTATATTATTTTGTTGCTACCTGATCTCTACAGTTAACCTAATTTGCTCCAAACATATGCAAAAAAATAGTACTTCCTGTTACCCGCATTTAAAAATAGAATGTATCCAAAACTATCACGATTAAGAAAATTTAGATTTTATTCGGACAAAAGTATTTTGAACAGAATGCAGGAATTAAGTAGCCAATGTTAAATAACGGTGAAATTGAAGAATTTTCAGAGAAATCTCTCACTAGCTATAATATCTGATTTTCCATTCTATTTATTATGTATATAAAAAAGAAATAAAAATAAATATTTCCCATGGTCTTAAAATTCTAGAAACAACCATAAATGACCTACAGGTGACAGGAACTCATCATTCCACATGTGCTTCAAAACTGAAGGCCATCCACCAAGTTTACAACAATGTGAAATATCCTCAGTGTCATTCTGCTCAGAGACGGATGCTTAAACCGACAAACGCAAGGGATCATAATAAAGTCCTTGGTGGAGGTACTAGTACTGTGAGATCTTGACCTTAACATGTGAAGAACCCTGTTGATTTTCCTTTACGTGATTTGGGAATATATGAATATAAAGTATTGACTTGAATAGCAATGCCACACACAGGAAGTCTTTGGTTACCCTACATGATGAGTATAAACGGACACGCAGGTCAGTGTAAGTGTTTACCTGCTGCATTTTAAAATATTTTCTGATGGTTCGTTTAATGGGAATGTAAGTCTCTGAGTGACGTCTCCTCCCAACGGTGTGCAATGCAATCGTCTTTTGTGATGCCATATATTTGCTCTTGTTTGCTGTGTGTGTCAGAGGTGAAACCAATACATCTGCAGTGAAGACCAGCTGGGGCAGTGATTTATGTACAGGCTCCAGGGTTCCAAGTAGCCATCAACTAACCATGAAATATACTTCAAACCTTTAAACGTTATATTTAAACCTTCAGCTACATCTACATTTTTAAGTCTTTTCTAATGTTAGGAATCTCATACATAAGGTGCCAATTATCCATAGCAATGCACTTGGATATTGGAGACACCTCTGAAAAATACGAAAATCTCCAAGAAAGGAAAAAAAAAAAAAGTCCTGGCACAGTCTGACATGACTCTGATCACAATATTCCAGATTTAGAGCACACCGGATACCTGTGTCTTTTTACATTCTAACCAGGAATGGGCATCTAGAGGATGTCAGACATTGCCTCCCTGGAAGATTAGTTGATAACAAGGTGCAGAGTATTTCTCCAGGGTTCTGGGCAGGAGCCAAACCTGGGCTTTACAATATAAACAGAAATGAGGGTCAAGCCTAAGCCATTCCTGCATCAAGCCTCAGTGAGATTGCAGATGAAAGTTGATGAATGGAAAACCACTGCCAAGAACCATGATTCAAATCACTTACACCCTGCCTTGGTGCTTTCCTTTTTTTTCTCTCTCTTTTTGCATAACAAATGGTCTAGGTTAGACCCAGCAGAAAACACACAATTAGCTGCCTCTGATATAAGAGCGAAACCACAAAATTCAAAGTATCTTCCAAGGACTGGCATGTAGTGGCTCCTTGGAAGGTTTCCTAGGACCTCTGAAATAAAAAATCTATCAAAATGTTGCACGATGAGACACAAAAGGGAATGCATCTGAGATATGTAATTAACCTCTTGCCTCTTGTTTTGAGTATTTTTCTGCACAATGTACCAGCTGTTCCTATTAGGTAGGTGGAATGGAAGAAGTCCAAGGCATCTTATTTTTGGCTCTATATGCCTCATGGCTACATTTGACTGCATGGTTTTATTCTGTATTTGGATGTAGTTTTTATTATTTCTTATGGTGTAAACACATCTATGTGTCTCTTTTAATGTCCTGATAACTTGGTGTTACGGCCTTTATGATGAAATTATTCGTAAAATAATAATCATGGTCAAGAATCTAAATTAGCTGATGATTCTCACTGCTGAGAGTGTTTAGTGTAAAATTCATGAGGTTGAGCCACACGTGGACCCTGTAGATGAATGATTAACCTTTAGTCAGCAACAATAGATCATCATTCATTTTGACAGCTTTTTGCACCAGCAGTGTAAACCATATTATATACTATGCACACTGTAGATCACACTAAAGAACCGTTTTGACAGCAGCACTTTACATCTCATACATCACAGGCAAGCCATGGTTGTCCCTATATTTTTTTTTTTTTTTACTTTACTAGACATGTCTACCATTACCCTGATGACTGATGTAATAATACACACAGGTTGCCAAGTAACAAGCCTTGTCCCTCCATTATGTGCACCTATCACTATTACACTCTTTAGCCCTATGTGTGAATGATATAGGTATAATAATAATCAGAAGACAGATAACAGTGCAATTCCATAACACATTTTACAGACATGTGGTCCTAAAAGAACCTCTGGGGCATCTAGAGTAAATAAGCTCAGCAATAAAGCAGTCATGCATAAATTGCTTAGACCTGGGGCAATTTTCTTGACTGCTGTGTGGGAAATCATTAGGTCACTGATGGTTCAAAGCAGCTTTGAAAGAACTCAAATGTAAAAGTAAAGTAAAAGTAGCACATACGACTACAGTCATTCTGTAGGTAGGATAAAGGCAATGTGCACATTTGCTCTAGGTGTGTGGTGCAGTTCATGTTCGTATTGTTGCAAAGATAACCACATGAGGATGAACAGCGTACATGCTTGACCTTGCTGCATCACTAACCATGCCCTCCCTCCTGTGTTGCAACAGCAGCACCTATATCATTACCAGCCTAATGTTGTCCACTCCATATTGCATATGGTTTTGTTAATTAAGTACGCAGCGCTACAGACACATTGTATGCACTGCCTTATCATACTAGCATGAAGGGAAATTATGACTAATGATGATTTCCAGGCTTCAAAAGTATCGTTGTAAAACTCAGTATTAATTAAGTAGATTATATTTAAATTAAACTCTCAGTTTCTGAACTGTTATTTATTTGAAATGGAAGAAAACTTATTTAGTTATTATCCAGTGGTGTAGAATACACAACTGTAAATTGTATTTTTATACCAAATCAAGGACAGCTTCAAGGTTTAGCTTGGAGTTCAGTGTCTTGTTGATGGACACTTCAGCATGTGAACATGAGCTGGAAACTGCTAGCTAGTTTGTGGATGACAGATCCTACCTCAGAAGCCACAGCTGCCATGAAGACAACATGCCTATAGATGATGGGGCGCAAACAGAAGTATGTATGGTGTTATATGGCATCATTCTAATAAGAAGAAGATTAAGAATTGAGCAGCAAAGTGATGAAATAACCAGCACTTATGCCAGGCCAGAGCCCTTCTGTGTTGCTTTTACCAGTTCTCTCCACACCACATGGGTTTCCTCTGGGTGCTCTTATTTCCTTAGCCATTAAAAGCAAGTCCATATAGGTTAATTATCCTGTCAGTGCCCTTAACAAAGGCACTGATAATGATTTGGAGTTGGTCTTCAACCACCCTTAATGGCAGTTCACTGATCCTAATGTGTGCTGTTGCTAGTGATGTAGTTCTCAAGACTGGTTTTGAGATAGATTTTTTTGTGGTCTCAGTCTCGTCACAGACTCAACTCATTTGGTCCCGGTCGTGTCTTTGTTTCGGACATAGCGGTCTCAATGGGATTTGTATGAAAACTGCATAATCATAGAATAGTGCCATTATTTATTACGTGCTCCGTTCAAATGCAACCAGTCAGATGCATCAATTTGAAAAACACATTAGATTGTCCATTTTCTCAACGGACAATACCAGTCCTCCACAATCCACTAGTTATTTAGTTTTTTGTGATCTCAGTCTTGTCATGGGCTCAATTAATTTGGTCTTGGTCTTTTCTTGGTCTTCATTCCCTCTGTTCCCTCTTGATTACGGTACAACACTACCTAATGTTGATGCTAATTGCTAGGGCTAGGTACTGTGTATGGGTATAATGATGGGTAAAGTGCAGAGACTGAAATTCCATATGAAGACAATTAAGTGAATCAACCTTTAATAATAATAATAAAAAAAAAACTGGAGAAAATGGACAAAATTCAAGTACTTGGACTATACCCACACAAATACAGGATTATCGAGCCCCCCAACCTTTTTTTTTTTTTTTTTGTTTTTCTTTTGGCTTAGTTCACTCGGGGAAAAAGTATCTTGTACTCAAATGTGCAGAACTAAGTAAAGAGTTAAAATTATAATAATAATACAATGGTGATTACTGTGTGCGTATGGCCTGTGCATCTTGTATAATGTGAATTAGTATTGTTGTTGTTTGTAAAATTCTTGTCGGTTTTTAGGATATGATATGTACTCCTGGCAGGGTCTGCTGTGGTCTCAGTCTTCTACCATGAGAATCTGGCAGTAACTTGTGAGTGAATCTAGATAACGGCCAAGTGCTGTAGATATGCAGTGTGCGGCACTTACACATACTTGGAGTGCTGAAAAGTGGGTCACCCAGCCCACTGAGATTCAGCCTGTACCATTCACTGATGTGGAAATAAGTCTCCTGCATTGGGCCCAGCTAGCAAGGCTGCACTACCAAACACTGCCAAAGTCAGCCTCGGCTTTGTACTACACAAAATCCTACAAGGGATGAATCACTCTCACCTCATCATTGTTTATGATGCAGGACTACTCCCATTATTGTGGTAAATTTCAGCATGTGCTTCAATGATGATACAATGTTGATGATGATCAAATGTAACAGCTCAAGACTGAACCAATATATAATAGAATGCCCCCTTTAAGGCTTCAAAAGAAAGAGTGTACACATTAAACAGTATTCTGTGGTGTAAATAAACATACAAATATAGGAAGGAACTTATAGAATATATATGCAATTTAGCTGACATAAATGTCACCGGTAATGGATTCATTTGTGTGCTAGAATGTGAATCTTGTTTTTAATGTGATTATTTTGCCTTGAATTAATAATAACTCGTTGCACCACATTCCCATAAATACGCCTACGTTACCCTTTGTCCAAGAAATGGTTTTATGACTTTCCATTATCGTTATTAAGAGTCTTTCCTCTTGCAGAAATTAAATTAACCAAATGAAATTTGTTATATGGAGACAAATATACGTTACAGTCCAAATATGATAATATTTTTCTGCTGTTGTGAGAGTTCTGCTGAAAGATTATAGAAGCAAACAAAATAACAAGGAAAAATGTGCCGGTGTGGTGCATCACATTTAGCGCCATGCAAGTTAGAGTTTTAATGATGCTTGTCGTGAGAACTGGGGTATTATATCTAGGTGCGACTGCTGTCAACAGATGCCAAAACAAGAATATTAAAATAAAATAAGCAACTTTGTTTTGCTGGTAGAAATACTCATGAGTTTACAGAAGGTGTGTTTTTATATGACAGTTGTGGTGTAATGCATGCAGAGATCTGAGCTCCTTCAGCTTTGACATCAGGTCACAGTTGGATATAATGTAAGGGCGAGTAAAACCTTTGTTGAATGACTGATGGCCAGCAGCCAGCACTTTACTCTGAGCACTGGCAGGCAACATGCAGGATTTAATCCCAACAGTGCAGCCAAAGCTGAAGGTTGCCTTGGTTGGCTCACAACTAAAGCAGGATCAACATACAGTACTATCAGGCCACTGTAAAGCCCAGCTGGGGAGCATGCTGTCAGTTTATTACCATGTTTAAGGCACACACCCTTCCCCTAGATGGTCCGTCTTGGTTAAGCAGGGTTAAAAGTCAGAGCTGTAAAATTAAAGTCAGTGTAAAGCGGTGATAAATATGTCACACCACAGAAATGTTATTAAAATGATAATATGAAAGATTAAAACATTTTTTTAAATCATCAAGTATATAAAAATACATGTCAGGTCTTGGGAAAAAATAGCAGTGGTCTGAAGTAGTGGGGACATTTTAGACTGAGGTGCTGAAACCGCACCCAACTGCAGAGAATCACAGCCAAATACCCACCGTGACCTGAAAAATAGATGCTCTTTCTAGCAGGTTTATTGGAGATGAACAGCAGCGCATGTTGGGTCACAACAGAGGAATCCAGTTCAAGGTATGAGGACACTGACCTACCTGAAAACCAACCTCTGCCCTTACGTTCTGCAACATGGACAATCTCTGTGTTTGTCAGTGCCACATATTCCTGACTTCTATAAATGGACAGAGTTGACCTTTTTGCAGTCAAGTGGGAAAATCATCAGTGAGCAAGATGCATGAAAGCAGCAGTCATGAATTCATGTGCAGAGACATTTTTAATGATTCACACAGCTGATAACTCATGGAATGAGGATTTTCGTTGTTTTACTGTTGGGTAACCATCTGGGTGAATTGTAGTATTTTACAGCTTTTGTAGCTTCTAGGTATTATGGGATATTACCTACTGTAGGTGTTGAACCTCAGAACTTCATGTGTTTTTGTCAAACACAGAAACAGGTGTAACAGGACGAATAGGACAAAACTGCACTGCCTGTGACATTTGGAGCAGCTTGGTCATCTGCTTTACATTCATTCTGGAGTCCTGAAAGTGTCTGTATCACATTCAAGGAGAGTTGACCCAAGGAAAATGATCCAATCACATATGGACAAAAAGATAATAAAAAAGACAATCGGTTCTGATTGGCTACAGGGCTCAATTTTGTCTTTTGAGGAGATTCCTTTGTCCTCCAGTGAAAGTGTCACCTGCTCAGCAACAGTTTTATAAAGTATTATATCATATATATATTAGTGCTGTCAAATAATTAATTTTGATTGATCACAATTAAATATTCATTTTTAATCTATATTGTTTCATTTTACATGAGCAAACAGACTCAAGAAAGAAGGGATATGCATGTAACGTGTTTGTTGCAAGCCAGGTGTAAAGGGTTAAATATGTATGTATGTATGATAGTAAAAATTTCATATTTGTGTGTGTCTAAATTAGTGATTAAATACTGACTTCATTGTACTTTACTTTTTATACTCAAACAGGTCACTAGGTGGCGCGTAGCGCTTGAGAGGACCACAATCCCCCCCCTCATAGACAGGCACTATAGAGTAAGTGCTGCAGTCGAGCCATCACAAACTTAACTTTGCTGCCTTTTTGTTTCTACATACAAGTGAGTTAATGTTTCTCAAAACCACAAGCACGTGCTCCAAAATAAGAGATAATAAATCCATGTTGATAACTGGACATGGGTAAAATTGATTTGTGTTGTAGTAATATGTGGAAATAGATATGTTTAGCTGTACTCTGTCATGCTAGGCTAGCGGACCTGTTGCTGATGGCTCGTTAACATGTGTACAACAGAAATGCAAATGGAACATACAACTGAGTTTTGTTTTGTCAAGGACTCAGAGTATGGAAATGGTTAGTTGCCATAATCTATATTAAAATGCATTTGCAGAAATGTTTTCTTTTCATTTTAGGAGTATGGCTGCATTATTTGATACAAATAAAATCAATAATTAGTTATCCAGTCTGCATTTTCTTATTCAGGACTGCTCATTCTTTAACATAATTAAAATGAAAAATCAAGACATTTGAGATTTCATTTTTAAAATCTGCCCTGGAAAACACCGTAGTTGCCAAAATTAAATTTCAAATCTATAATTCAGGAATACAAATGCATTTGCAGAAATGATTTTTCATTTTATGAATGTGGCTGTATTATTTGAGTCATAAATAAAAATTAATAAGCAATTATCCAGTCCGCATTTTCACTTTCTTATTCATCGTGCATATTTTATGAACAATAAAAACATTAATAATTAAAACATAGGACATTGCTTTTTAATTTTTTCATGGTCTGCCCTGCAAAAAAGCTACCAAAATTCAAAAATGCATTTGCAAAGTAAGGAGAACTATGTTCTGGTGGTATAATACAGTAGGGGGCTCTGTGTACATTGACGCTGGAGCACTTCCAAACTACCTGGGGATTCCAGGGCACATTGACTTGAACATGGGGCTCCCAGCCTAGAGGGCTGCATTGGGATTGGGACCCGCAAGGAATGGGTGGTGTGAGCCTGACTGTGGGCGGCTAATAAAAAACATTGTGGGATTGAGATTTAGCATAGCTATAGAATGGAGAGCATACCAGTAAATGAATTGGAAAACAAATCAGCATAGGCCTATTGTCTGTTCTTTTCTCTTGCGGGAGAAGACAAAAAAATCAATATCTCTATTGTGTCGGAATAAATTATCAGAGTTTCAAGGCAGTGGGTGGGAGTGGACATGTACATTGCAGATGTAGGCGAGAATGTAACACACTCCGTGGTTGCGGGCGGCAATGGTCAGAAATTGGTGGTGTGGATTCTGGGTGTTGTTTCCTTTGATGTCACTCTGGCCCCAGGGTAACACCTGAAAGACACCACTGGGTGCTTCATGTCTAACTATGGAGCTTCCAATTACGAGTGTGTCAGGTTCAGCAAGTGTGGAGTTGAGGGGATCAAAACTATTTCAGACAGGATGCCCGTTGGTGCATTACGTTTTTGCATTTGTCACAAATCCATCCCCGGTCTCTCCCAGCTGCAGGGGACTGGCTGGGGAGCTAACCACGCTAGCATTCCTGCTACTACAAGCACGGCCTACGGTCCCTGCTGCTACCTTGCTACAGCTCTTAGCCTCCGAAGTGCAAAGCTGTGCTTCTAACTCAGAAACCCTGGCCTCTAACCCTGATACTAAACTACACTTCCTACAACTGCTTCTATCCTCAGTGAAGGAGGCAGGAAGTCATTATACATACAAGACACTGAACAGAAAAGATGGGAAGGAGAAGGCAGAGGGCTTGGTTAAGCTAGGCTACTTAAAGAAGAGAGATGTTTTTAATCCACTAACAGAACCTTTTAGTTAAGATCAAATGTTGGCTGTGTGCCAACCAAACACCAAATTTAACCAGGTAATAGGTACTACAGGTAGTAGTTAAAACAAGGATTAAAACTACATGAAGAGCACTAAGACGAGAGTGACTAACAACAATGCTAACAAACAAATAATACACTCGCCAGATGTGACGTCAGCCAGGAAGCCAGGCAGTATTCTGATTTAAGTCAGTTCTTCAGTCATAATCCCACAGATGGTAGCTTCGCACCATTGGCTCCTCAGCCAAGCACATACACCAAATGTCTGACTCAATGATGCATTTTTCTGTATTTTTACATACAGTGGTTATTGTTGTGTTTTCAGAAGATATTGTGATAGCTCAGGTGCTTGAAGATACTGTATCTTAACCTGATGTTACACTGTACATTTGTCAATCATTTCAGGTAGTCATTTATCATTTGTTTTTGTGATAAAAGCAGAATAAATGCTGCAGTGGACAAGATCACAAGCTTATTTTTGCTGCGTCTTTGTTTCTACATACAGAACACACACACAAGCACACTCACCCTCAGGACACTGACCAGGCCAGGGGGTCAACATAGGCGATGCGTTAGCTGAAATGTTAGCAAGAATCCGTGATGAATCTATGCTTCGTGTTAATGTGGTATTTTAAGATGGAAATGCTTCGGTGAACAAAGAACTCCTTCCTGTAGAGTGTGTATAATTGTTCATGTTGGTTAACTGTTCCGTCTTGGGGGTTTTTGTGCTCAAATGTCCATTCAGAGGGCCAATGTACTGTTAAACATCTTCCATCTTTATGGGTTGGTTCTGCTGCCTGTCACTACCGGACCATCTGCTCATTTGTTTATGCACGATGATAACTACTTGGATTAAGTGCCCCAAATGTGTTGGCAGAGACTCATTCTGCGCTGCAGATGGGTTAATTGCATTCAAATTTTTAATCTGATTAATTGTGATGATGGATTAATCTGCGTTAATGCATTAATTTTGACAGCCTTATTGTATATATTTCAGAGACATGTTTCCCATAACTAATGATTAAACGGCTCTTCTTCTCTGACTGATTTCAATTGGGGTGGCACCCCCGTGACCCTCTGAACCAACTAACTGAAAACCAATGATGCTAAGGTGTTTCCCTTTATTGTACCTGGGGAGGGGTCACGTTAAGTATGACCCCCAGGCATCACAGAGCCTTGATTTCTGCTGCTTCTAAAAAAAAATTCCTGAGTACAAAACGGATAAAACATATTTTAATGGTCAAACTCCATAATTCAGTAAAATACAATTTTCTAGGAATGCGTGACTCAAAGCAATGAATTTCGTCTACACTGACTTTCAAAGATTGATACGTTAAAAAAGCAACAGTTTATTGTAGATATTCTCCTTCCACTCCTCTCACCTTTATGAGCATTCAAGTCAGTGATGTCCCATTTTTTATTCCAGCAAACAATACCGCACCGTACCCCAGGCTGTAGCATAGAAAGTATGTATACAGTGATGTTTCAAGCTGCGGCTCCTCTGGGGTCCTATTGTGGCCAACAAACGGTGAATGGAAACCAGTTGACAAACCCCAGGGGAGAAAGGAAGACGGGGGTTGGGGGTGGGGGGGCACTCTGCAGCCATTACTGACAGCTCTCTGCCTTTTCCTGCCCGCCATGCCCTGTGATCTCACCTTTTTACAGCCGCCTTATGGGTTATATTAAAGCTTATTGTAAAGTACACAGGGTTTAATATAATTCACAAGATACGTAGACCAAATAAAGCAGATGACTTCTTCTTCCACATTCACAGTTTCTCCCTTGAACCCCCCCTCCCCCCTGACTTCATTCGCTTATCTTCTTTCTCGTCCTCCTCTATGTGAATTCTCCTCAGGCAGTCTCTGTATAGTTAGGGCAATATTTGATTGGCAGGTTATAACCCACAGTAGGTCTGACATTGGAAACACGTCTTATCTGCAAGTTGTGTTTTTATAGCAGTTTCAAAGAAAAAGATAAATGAACTCAAGGAAAGACGGTCAATACTGACTTTCAGACGGTATTATTTCTTCAAAGAAAAATAACAAAATAATGACTTTAATATCAAGTAAGTGATAGAATAGAAGTATTTTACAGATTCCACACTGATATTCATTAACTTTGATATTTCCTACTCTATATTTCTGGGTTATTTAGTGCCAAATAGAGGGAAAGATATCAGAGAAGGAATGACTTTCAGTTAAGGTCAGACGCCAGACATGTACCGGTGATGTAATTACCACATGTTGTACACCTTCACCCTCTAAACCATTGGACGCTTTTATGGGAAGCCATAAAACAAGGGATAATCAAAAATAAGAGAATGCGGTCAATCTCATGCTTTTAGCAAAAGAGGGTGAGGTTTAACTCAGAGTATGTAATTCTGCCTCTAGGTGGCGCTCAAACAAAACCACACCAAAACAAACAAACATGAAGGTGACTGTGAAGTAGCATCAAATGTTGGGAGTTATTTCAACCATTGCTGATTAAACTGATCTGACACACCTTTCATTAATATATATTTACACTATTATTTTATGTCCTGTATTCAACTTTTACCATATTTTGTTTTTAATCAAACAACGGTCTTTACATTTAACAGCATTTCATCATTTCATGTTCACATTTTCTAGATCTTTGACTAGCTTGACATTCAGATATATTGTTACCTGTACAAATTTATGAATGGATATGACTGGATAGCTTAGTGGTTAACACCGCAGACTTAGGTGTGGAAGGTTGTCAGTTCAAATCCCAGGTGGGCCGTTGGGCATGGCCCTTTACACATACACAATACATGCCCAATATGAACCTTGTAAGTCGCTTTGGATAAAAGCGTCAGCCAAATGTAATGTAAAACCCCACAGATAGTCTACAAAGATGAACATCCTTCTACGGTAAATAACTTCATAGTTTATCAAAAACTTAAATTAACAAATTCATTGTTATTCATCAAGAGAATGACCAACTGGAATAACAAAATAGTCCTTGTTGACAAATAACCAAAAATGTCAATACTTTGTGGGTCCACCTTTGGTGCAGATAACAGTTTACATTCTTACTGCCATTGTTTTTGTGTAGTTTTGCACATGAATGCAAGATAATAGCTGTAATTGTGCAACTTCTGTAACTGTAATTTTCTGCTGCATTTCTCTTTGCAAATTTAGAAAACATTAAACTTGAACATTTATGGATAGTAACAGTAGTTATATTTTAGCATTAAAGATATAATTTTGTTAAAAAGATCTTGAATATACTGGTGGATTAACCATTATAGAAAATGGCAGCAGTGGAAAACGCCTTATACTGGGTGGTGGTGGGATGAAACATTTGTGAAACACTGTAGCTCTCAAAGCTGAAGTCCAAGAAAAGTGTCCTCCCCCTGGTGGCGGTGTGCAGTAAAGACAGCTACACTAAAAACTTAACAAAACCTTCGCAGCAAAAGTTAACAGGCTGAAAACAAAACAAGAATGTACCCACTTCTAAAATCTATCATTTTTTAAATAATAATGTAATGTTTTACTTTTCTTTGAGTGTGTGAGTGTATGTTTTAGATGTGAAGAGTCTTTTGTATTGTTTGTTATGCTATTGTTTATACTGTTGTATGTTAAATAAACACCAGGTGGTCTATATATGTACTTAGTTTCACTGCATTTCCCCTGATGGACAGACAGGTTAATAAAGGCGTTAATAAGGTTAAATAAATCTAAACTAAACTTAATGAAATGTTCTTTAAAAAAGTATATACCCAGAATATTTGTGACAATAGTGATTTCAATCTTTTTAAGTTGATCATAACGGGAGCGACTAATGTTAAAAATAATAATAATAATAATAAAAAAAAAAAACATAAAAGCTTTAGACGCAGTATAATCTTGAATTCCTCAAATAGTTATGAACCTGGGACACCATGAAGGGGGGTGAACATGGGAAATTCATGGGCCCCAGCCTTCCCAGGGGGTCCAGTGGATATAAGTTAGAACATATTGTGTAAGTAAGAGAGTTGAATGTCCAAAGTGAAGTTTCAGTTTCATTCCAGTTATGGCAGGACCACAGCAGCAGGTCCAGAGATGATCCAAGGAAAACCTGTGAGACAATTTTTTCCCCTGTTTTTCTCCTCGCATTTTTTCCTGTTTGGTCCCCTAGATTCAGATTTATTCTTGGCATTAAAAAAAAAAAAAAAAAAAAACATTCCAAATGCTGTCACTGCTTTGGATTTGTGCATTTTTTATTTTTATTTAAAGCACTTATTTTCCCTTTTGCATGTAGCGCAGTGATCACATTGTAGGTGTGGGGCCACCGAACCCCTAAAGGCTGGGGCACAGTGAAAGGGGAGGGGTTAAACACTGGATATTGGTCAGAAGTTGTGAAAGTTTTGTGTAAGCTCTGGAGTAAAAGAGGGGCATACCAGCCGGGAGGTGCACATGCACAACACATACACACACAACAAATTTACAGATACATTTATTTTATGACAGACCCACATTAACCTTTCATGTGGCCCACAAATGCTAGCAGCACCCCAGTCATGAACCAGTTGGGCGGGCTTGATTTTACTGTGCAGATCAGTGATGCGTGGATCAGTTACATCTGCCAACCCCAGGGGTAACTAACGGGGGCAGCAGATGTAAACTACTGCTATGAAAAACATCCATGCAATAACTTGCACTGGTAAAAGATGACAAACTGAGTGTTCTCACTTGAGCCCAAAAAGGACTTTTTTTCTGGTATCAACATCTGTCCCTAAAGGTACAATGAGGGAGAACAGACAGTTTGGGTGTGATGGCATGGGGATCTCTAAAATAATGAAAAATAAAGCTGGTGGGTGTATGACTGATGTATGAATGCTGGGTGGTGTCAGCTGATCTTCAACTCATTAGCACACTCTAGCTCTTTATCCCATAATTATCACATCAACTCCTGCTACGATAGCGTTTTGGCTTCATCTTGGATTTATATACAGTATATGTTACAGTAACAAGTAACGTTATTTAATTAATGTTAAAGCAGTGTATAATGTTCATCACCAAATTTTCATCAAATGTACAAAACCTGAGTGATGACCTAAGTATAAAGACTCTGTTAGTCATCGAAGTATACTCCATCCTAAGCTGTCCGCTTGTTTACATGCCAAACCAAACTGTCACTCAGGCCTTTTTGGATTTCCATGCAGCCATGTTCTGTTGTTCCCATGCTGCCGCTGCGCGGAATTCTGAAAAGGCCCAAATGATGGTTTGATTTCGGTTTTGTTATGTAAACAAACAGGCTGCTAGTGATGGAGGCAACTTTAAAGTTGTTCAAAATACGGAAGTGATTCAGCTGCGTAATCACAGAAAGACTAATGGATTCATGATTCTTTGGTTATGCATCTCTAAGGTTTTACAGATTTGATGAAAAATTTATGATGAATGTCATACAGTGCTTTAAGTTTGTAAAGGGTATGTTATGACATTAATGGGTAATCAAATATACAGGTTCACACTGATTAAATGTAATTGCACAATTCAACATAAATGAATAACACAGGTCTTTTTTTTTTTTTTTTTTTAAATATTTTATTGGAAAATGTTAAATATTACACCTTAATTAAACCAATATCAGAAAACACATACATAGGTAGTGGCATCCACATACAACATACCATTGACTTAACACATCTATGCATATATTACATAGTAGATATGATGCCTTTTTATCGTACACCGGCAGAAAATTGCACAAATGAGGATTATAGTGGTAATATTTTAAAATATACATCCTGGTCTTTTTTTCTATGCGTTGCAGATAACTGAGAGACTACTGTATCCTGTAGTCGAGCATGAAGCATGAAAACTGATGTGCAAATACTTGTCAATCTAGGCGGTCTTCTGCAATTCACTTTAAACTGTCAGTGTAAATACAGTTCACCTGTGAACCGGGCAAAGATGTTAGTAAAGGTGTAGAACTAGAAGCAGGCGAAGGAAGCGGCAGAATGAAGGGGCTGACTGACGAGCTTCACACGGTTATTTCCCTACAGGCGGTGTGCTCTTCCTCATTAGTATAGCCCTCACCTGACTCTCAGTCCTCAACCTGCCTGCCCCTCTGATGAAATATGAGGCATTGTGAACTACATGCTTTCTGCTGTTACAAGAGGATAGAAGTGCACTGTAAACCACATAGGTTAGAATATAAGTACTGTATGGGAATGCAGGTTTGCATCTGTAAGCTCTGATTAAGAGTGACGAGTGGCTGGAGATAGTGAATTCGACCCCTCCGTCGCTCACTGAGAGCTTTTATCTGACTCTTCAGGGGATTCTGCCATGTGATGTCGCCTCAGTGCTCCTGTCTTAACTCCCTGCCCTCATCTCTTCGTCTTATCTCTCTCACCGTCACCTCGCTCTCACTGTCTTTTTTCATTCTGTCTGGCTGTGTTGTTCTGCTCATGTGCACATGAGCATCCACCCCCCCTCCCCCCATCCTCATCTTCTCTGCATACAATACCCGCAATTTGTAATTTCTGATTAAATGAACAATCACCATGAAGGAATGTGTGTCATTTTTGACACTTCCTTTACTTGACACCAGTGAGTGTATCTACATGAGTCTGTATTTCAGGACATGTTTACGGCCATGGCAGGTGTGAGGTCAGAGCGACAGGAGGTCCAACACTCAACAGCTTCTCAGATGGGAGTGGCTCTGGGATGTTTTTAAGAAGTGTTGGGTATGACCACACTGCCCCCTCGTGGTGGATATGAGCACAACAGCTCCCCCCATCCAGTGGTGATGGATGAACGCAAAGGGGGGGTACTAAGGACGTGAGGGGGTGCTACCTGGCTGCTGTCTATTCCATAATAAGTGCAGGATTTATTTCACTGTGTCCTTCGTCTTTTAGGTCATTTTATTTGTGTGTAAGCTCTATTCTCCTAAGTAAAGAAAGTGGATTCAGAGAGAGAATCGTGTCTGTAAACAACTCAAACCTTTCACCTTTCAATACTGAAAACACTGACTGGAAAGAAGAGGACATGTTATCATTTTAGACCTTGTATTCCATACTGTATAAGGGAATGATGACAGATACCCAATGAGACTGTGTTTGTCTAATTAAATATTGAGTATCTTCCTTCTCTGACTTAATAAAGTGCCATTAACTTTAATATCTCAATACAAATCATCTCATCATATTATAACATTAGGATATAACATAAAGGTCAACCCAACTGCAATATGACAAGGAATTACCTGATCTGGAATGTCATTTTTTTGGGCGCATGAATGTTTTGAAAAGCATTTACACAGAGTTGGATTTGTTGGTAAATTGTTGGGGTGGAAATTATTATTATTAAAAAATTAGATTGACATCGAAGAGCAGTGAAGAATGAAACTCAGTATCACTTTCTTTCTTTAATGTTTATTTACAGAAGAGTAAGTTCCACAGACATCTTGAGTTGCTGTGAGTTTTGACATTTTTACATATGGTAACACAGTGGAAATATTTCTACAAACCACAAGTCCTACCTATCCTGTCAATGAGCAATGTTTCTATCACAAATCATGACTAATGTTGCCATGACTAACACTGAGTAATCCATCTGTTGTTTTACAGACTATGAAAATTGCACTTCTATAAACTTAAGATGCCGGCCCAAAGTTGCCCATGGCCCAAGGAGAAGTGCTAAACTAATACATGCTCCTGCAACTGCTCCTACAGTAGTGTCTTTGACATTAATGAGGTCTTGTTCAGCACACAATGATGTGATGGAACAAGATGTCTGAGAAGCTGCAGAGCATTGCTAGTGGTGCTTAACCACAAAGTCTGAGTCTGTGCTTACGCATTGTGAGAAAGCACAACTGAGCTGGTACACACAGAAATACAGATGTACAAAAAAAAAAAAAAAAAAAAATCAAAAGCACAACCATGTGACATCACTGGACAAAGCAGCTCACTACAACGCACCAGAATGTACACAGAAAGCTAGAGACAGAAAACACTAAGTGATTTTTACAAAACAAAATATCATCTGTGCATAAGTTTCCTTGATTAACTTTCCAAAAGGACAAAATGAGACTTTGATTGACAACAAATGACATGTATCTGAGTTGAATATGCTGGTATGATCCTCTACAATTTTATGCAAAGATGGGGCACCTGAGTAGAGAATAGACAATTATTTCTAAATGGCTGTCTGCACTGAGAGGTATGACCTGCATGGGGGGGGGGGGGGTGTCCCTTTAGCCCTTCTCCCTGCTTAAGACCACAGTCACCTGGGTTACATTTGAGTGGTTTTTAACCAAAAAAAATGACTTTTAGGTTGTCATTCGGCATAACTATTTCCTAATTTTTTCTATGATTATTTAGTGAGGTATGACTGCCAATGTAGCAGAGAACCAGTATTATGAACTTCTGAAATACATGGGCTCAGTAGCTGCACAATAACAACATACAAGTCAGTTTCTGTTATTTCCACTGACCCCTCTTCCTCCCCTTATTTTCCTACCCCGTCACCACTAGACTATACCATCCAGGCCACTGTAATGAGTGATAACTCACACTGAGGTAAAACTAAACAGTCCATCCTGTCCTCCTAAAAAAGAAAAACAACTTGGCACAGAAAACAACAGGATGCCTATGTAAATGATCTATTCATTACAAAATGTGCAATATCAAGACACTGATCAGAATCAAATCAACAAGTTACCAATATGAGGTATACTGTTTAATAAAACCCTTACAAAAAGAGGATGAAATTAGAGTAATTATCAAATTAGTTATTAGTTACCATCTCTAGCAAATAAGAGCATGAACATTTTTCCTCCAACAAACCTGATTGTTCTAGCCAACAAACAAATAATATAAAAAAGTGACATGTTATTAATAGATAGTGGTTAAAAGAGTTAATAGAGCTCCTATAAGGAGAGCATACATCCTTTATGCTGGAGGCAGGTTTATGCTAATCCCTATTTCAGATCCTCTGTGTTGGCGCCATACATCATCATATTCCACAACTGTATCATCAGGCAAAACCAGGCATAAAGTTATGATGTAGCTGAAATACTGTATGTGTGGCAACAAAGAAAAATGAAACCTCTAAACTTAAATACTGTATGTTAAAATCACACTCTACAATTTACTGCCTTCATGTTCAACTAAGACTTTATCATAGAATCTAACTGTTGCATCACAGACACAGTGGTGTCTTTGTTTAATGGACTAAAACCTGAAAAGAACAGACTGATCAACTCATTCCCAAAGGTATTTTGTGTCCATCATAACTCACTTCTGCTTTGCTGTAGACAATGTACTTTTTATTAAAATATTACTTGAGAGCAGTACTGAACAGAGACAAAATTTAAAAAATAATTAATGTGAATGAGTGACAAGTGACCTGACAGAAATCTTTGCACAAAATGTTCTTTCCATGCCGCTATATTCAATAGTAGTGTTACATTTTTTTCATGTTTTTCTTATAAATATACATACAAAATGCATAAAATGTATTGGTGAATTATTTCCTAATGAACATGTGTTGTAAGAGACAACTTTGCAAGCGTATTTTGTAAAAAGCCTCACCCCTAAAATATTAAAATCTTTAGACTGAAAAACGAATCTGTGACCTAAGGGTGGGATTTGCAAATGCTGTAATTAATGAACTGAAATAGCCTATTCCAGAAAGAGGAACACAGTCAGGGGTTTTAGCACTTCTCTTTTTAAGGTAACATGGCTAATCACGGCTGACCTGGACAAAGAGAGGTATGTTTAAGATATCAAAATGGAATGCTTTTAAGAATATGTCTTTTTCTAGACTCAGGACATACAGGCTTTTACCGGATGATGAGAAATAGTTATAATTATAGAACAGTATCAATAAAGAACCTGGGCCAAAATCTTACACAAATAGTTTTGGTGGTTTTCTTTAGAACACATATATTTGTGTGTGTGTGTGGACTGAAAAATAGCAGAGGAAAAATCAGGTTGATCCCAATGCATATAAATTGTCACCTAAATCAGTTTTCTTGATTTGATTTGACCACAAATCCTTTCATGTAATATGTTTTCTGCTCCAATTTGATGAATTGACCCAGGTTCTACAAGAACACATTCGCATCTGTCCCTACACGACTGCTACTGGAACAAAAAAAATGTCCCAGTGTTGTTGCGATGTTAAGCACATACATGGCAAGGCTAAAAAAATAAGTCTCTTTGAGGTACCAACCATGCACTTTGTTCAGAAAGTCACAGACAATAAAGGTTTCAGAGCAAATACACAAATATGTTGTTAAGAAACATGTCAAAGATATTTTATACATGTCATGAAGAATCATTTACAGGCAGGCCAGTGATTTCCAAAGTTGAACCACTTCCTTTTCTAGAGTCAGATGTGAAATAGAGCCACCTGAGAGAGGATGAAACATGATCTGATGATCACCCAAATAAATCCCACGATTATTATAATTATTATTATTATTCTGATTATTAACCAATCCCAGCCTAGGAAACCCTGCCTCTATAGCTATCAACTTAATACTGTCTACAATTCACTGTAAATGTCATTCTTGTCATACAGAGTAGCCTTTACCTTTATTTCCACCAAAAATGAAAGATGAGTCTGTATTGGCTTAGTGTCCTTGAAAAGAGACATTTGAATGTAATCACCTCATGGAACCAGCTAGTATGTAACTTAACTCTGACAGCTGACAAATTAAAGCAAAGCCCACAATGACGTGCCTTGATAATGTGTTGTCCATCACTTGTCGCCATAGCGATGCCACTTTGTGTTGATTTTGCTCTGACAGCCTGTCCTAAAGGTGTTGTCTAATGTGGAGACTGCTCTGTCAGCTGGGTTGTTCTGGTTTTGTGAGGGTCATAGTGTAAGTATTCATACTCATCTAATCATCTGGGGAACACTCAGGTCAGATTTCTTTTCCTTTAGTCTGTCACTCCTCTGTACATCCATGCTGCTGAACACCTATGTCACCTGCAGTTGCAAGTAGTTCTAGTGTGTATTTTTTTGGCTTTAGGTTCGTCCTTTTTCATTAACTGTCAAAATAATGTTACCAATGAAACATGTTTACATTGAATTGTTTACAACATCGAACACAGACACACAAAAAGAGAACCTACAACAAAGGCCCGAGTGTTACATTTCAGAAGCTACTGTGTAACTTCCTTTACCGGTGTTGATGCTGTGGGTTTGCAATGGAATTAATCTAGCTGCATGTGTTCAAAGATGTTTTGCATCAAGGACACTGTGTTATTTTTCTCTGCAGTTTTTAACCAAAACACAATCAATGAAAAAGATTTGAGAGGAAGCTGTGATGCACTAAAGCGACATACTTTCTTGTTTGACAGAGCACAAGAACATACAGTCAGTGTCGGATAGTTATTTCTGCGAATACCAAAGGCTGTAAAATCAGACTAGTCAAGAAAAAGATCATAGAAAGGTGCTAGTTACATATTACTACTAAAACCACACTGGAAACCATCCTGAAAAGAAATGAGGTAGTGCTGTTGCTAAGGAGAAGGGATGCACCAGTTTTACACTGCCAGACCCAGGGGGGTTATCAGCTGGAGATAGTGGTTTTCTGCAAACTGGATCTGATCCAGTATATTAGAACCAAGTCGAACAGTTTGTGGTCGGTTACAAACTAATTAAGAACAGTCATTTCTTCTTTCCATTCGTATCTGACAATCATAATTATAATATTGGGGACAATGATGAATTTCTTTTGAACAAACCATTCCTAATAATTTGTTAAAATGGCACAGTACTTGAGAAATACATATTTAGCCGAACAGCAGTACAAACAACGGTGCATCCCGAATTGGAAGTCAAACCAGGAAAGTGATCAGATGGGTTGTTGTAACATCCCCTCTCATTCTAATGTGATTCAACTAAAACTGCCACAAACATGTAAATCATTTGATTTTAAAAGAAGACATCCACCAACAGAAAATCCCATTTTGACTTTTCATCTGAGTGGCCCTGGTTCACAAAATCCACTTGGATATATGGCATTTGGAAAAGAACACTGAATGTGTACCTAATGTGTATTAATTATTATTATTATTATTATTTTTACATCTGATTCCCCCTCCCCCCTTATTCTGACATGTGTTTTGTACTTGAACTGAATAGAATTATTCATAGACATATACATAAATGCACCTAGAATAATTAGGCACCTGAGACCCTCACACTCCAGTTCGGAAATGTGTGTGTACATGTGTGTTTATGTGTGAACATGTACGTTTGTGAAAGATACTGTGGAATAAACAAGCTATGATTTAGCTTACGCTTAAGTGTGTGTCTGTGTGTCTGTTTAGACCCTGAGACAGCAGGAGGCTGGAGAGAGACACAGGTGTTTTTCACTCTCAGAGTGTGCAGATGCTCTTTTAGAATCATTCCTCTGTGTCACGGTAAAGTAGCATCCACATAACAAAACCTACAGAGACCCACTGAGCCTGCGCTTCTGATCCTCCCATTCATGATGATAGCCTGTCCAAGTGCTCACACACTCACTCAGGCAACGTTTCATTCCTGAGTGGAACAGAGCCATGTGCGCCACAGTGGGAATAGCCTCCTTCAATCTTCTTCCATCTGCTTGATTAAGTTACATTTTCTTCTCTTTCCTTTGGACAGGAAAGAAACCCAGAGGAAATTATGGTTGTAATGCTATAAAATGCATACCCACATACAGTACTGTACCACTAGAAATCTACTGTATGTACTGTGTGTAGACACGTATGAAACAATGGATTCAAAGTACCTATAAAATTTTTGCAAGGAAGTGACAGAAATCCAGTAATGAGGTGCATGAAATAATCCAAAGGGATTCTTCCTGGGTGTGTTAAAGAAAGAAAAGCAGTCCGATGTCTGTGTATGAGGAAGGGACGACGCCCTACATGCAGAGCCTACGGGCACAGGTACGTGTGTGCTGCTGAGGTAGAGTGGACAAGGCCGGAGCTGACAAAGGGGGCAGGGGACAGCCCGGCAGAGATGGCCTTCCCTGACGCTGACGGGCGGTGCCTGGAGTCCCCGTTCTCCAGATGCTCTGACCTCAGCACAGACCGTACAGTCTTAGGTGAGTGGAAGCCATTGGTGAGCCCTGTGTCCTGCTGCAGCTCTGTGCCTTCCAGCTCCCCGTTTTGATTAACCACCAACTTTATTGAAGGAAGACTTGAGGGGCTTTGGGCCACTGACAGTTTTTCTAGAGGTTCCTTCTCTCCTGGTGGGCTGGGTTGGCTCAAAGGGGAATACGCCTCCTCGGATAATGAGGGTCCCCTGGTGATATTAGAATCCTTCTCCCTTTTGCTGCACTCCTCCTCTTTTTGCCTCCCGGGATCTGACAGCTCTGAGTGAACAATGACTTCGGCCTCAACTTGGTTACTGCACAGGGATGCACACAGATGATCTACGTCCTGCAACAACAACAACAAAAAAGGACTTTTATTTCTGGATTTTCTTTTAGTTCATGTGCCTTAATAACTTTCAATTCATACATATATGCATCTCATAAAAAATCAGAGTCAGGTTCACCATAACTGGTGTTTTTTGGCAGAAAAATCTCCACTGGTAAGATGTGTTTTCAGGCCTGAAATTAACCCTCAAAGACCGAACCAGTCACAAGTCAGTCAAAAGCATCTACTGATCGAAATTATTCAGTAAGTGCTGAACCATTAATCTTATCAATGCATGTAAATAATTTAGGTACAAATCGTTTTCTCAGCCTTTCATGGTCATCAGATATGATGTTAAGAGGCTCTGTAGTGTATGTGGAAACAATCATTTTAGACAACATTGATTCACCAGTAAAACCCATGGAGGTTGATAAATAAATACATAAATGTTTTTTTTTTTTTTTAATGTTTTTTCTAATTTATAGTGAATGAGTGCTGCATCAATGTTGGCTGTTTTATGTTTTGTTCTGTCACCTGCCTAGAGACTGCAGATGAAAAGTAGTTATTTTTACTTATTTATATGGGTGTGTTTTTTATACAGCAATGTTCATAATTATGCTTGATCTCTATTAAATAAACCAATAAAATAAACAGTGGTTGTAGATGTTTGTTGTACATTCACTTAATGATATGTTTTGCTGAAAAAGTCACTATCTTGATATAACAACCTTTAAATTTAGTTTTATGACTATCTACATGACCAGTAAATTAAATATAGGAAAATATGTGATTTCCACTGAAAAATGTAAAATAACAAATAAAAGACAGATCTAATTGTCCTTAATGTTGACAAATCAGGAAAGGTTAAATATAGAAGAAACTTCAAAGCTAACACAAAAATAGTAAAAAATAAATAAATAACATGAAAAAAAAAAAGATGTTTTAACTTGGGAAAAGAAATAAGCCTTTTTTTTCCCTCCAAGTAACCATGGTATTCTCTCCACTAGTCCTCCATATTGCTGCTTTGCTTTATGCCAGTACTGAAACAAAAATGCCAGCAGCTCAGTTTGATGTACGGCTGTTCATCTGATCATCACTAAGATGATAAAAACATGCATGTTCTCATTTCACAGTTATCAGTAGAAAATGCATACTGCTTGCCAGACTGATCCCAAACTGACCTGCGAATCAAACCCTCCTGTTAGCTGTGCAGATCAATTACTGTATTTATTTTATTCATTTACCGTGCCATTATCATTAATTATCATGTTGAGAGCTCCGTTAATGAGTGTTGGAGGGTCTTCTGTGATGGTATCTCTGTATCTTGTGATTCTGTTGGCCCAGTTATGACTCACAGAGCCATTCCAGGCAGCCTGAAAAACCAAACAGCATGAAAATCATAACTATCTCCCATGTATTAACGCATGAAAAAACAGCAGAATATTATAGGAATGAGTAAAAGTGAAGAACCCCTCCCCCATGCAGGTTTTGACCTTGGTTTCAGGTGCAGGGGCATCCTCCCCTTCCCCTGGATTAGCACTTGCCATCAGGCTCTGCTCCTCTGGGACTTCCGCTAGCGGCTGACCAGACTCCTGGCTGCCTGAGGGCATCAGCGTCTCCAGTTCGTGGGTATAACTGCACTCTGGCACATTAGAGGGAATGGGGCAACCTCCTCGTCTGAAATGAGGGGTCACAGCTGTGGAGTCCAAGCCCCCTGACACATCTCTGTTTGGAGTAGAGATAGTAGGAGGAGAGTACCACAGGATTTTTAACAGTTGTCTAGATTGCAAAAACTGGTGTTATTTTCCAGTCATAACACAAGAATAAAATATAAACCGGGTAGGTATCTGGTTCCTTATGTACTGTACGATTGGTGACATACTGGAATTACTGTACCTGGCTTTGCTGTTGCGAAAGCTGAAACACATGCAGAGGAGGATGCATATTAGCCCCAGACAGACACCAACTATGATGCCTGTCACTGTAGGGATGTCCAGCTCTGCAAGAAAAAAAGAAGAATTAGAATAATCTGTCTGCACTGGGCTTACTAATAATGAAATGACAGTATTACACGACTTTGTGCGTGGGGCAGCGCATACGTGGGGGTATCTGAGTAAGATCAAATAATGCAGATCCAACGACTATACATCATATTGACGTTAATATCTGATATAAAGCCAGTTTCATATGTAACTAGACAAAATTTCCATAAAAGTATCATTAAGTGTGTATTTGAAGTACTGTTTGGTTCCTTATTATGAGCATTTGGTTTCAAATACTGAATAAAGTTCCACTTATTTAATATTAACATTTAACTAAGCACAAACCTTAATTAATATTCATTTATTCTGGCTATCTTTGGCAGACTGGACAAGGAAAGAGAGGAAACAGATGGCAGGAGCTCTCACCCACCCACCTGCCACCTCAGTTCCATTCACACTGCCTACTGGCAACACAAGTACACTCTATGCCAACAAAATAAACCTGTTACTCTGTAATTGTATTAAGTACTGTACTTAAAATGGGAAAAGTTAAAAATGTCCAATAACAGTTCAAGGGTCAGATAATGGGTCTGCGTGAAGTTTCCTGTGTGGGACTATAAAAAGGGCATTAGATGACTACTGGTTCTGTTAAAGTGCTGGCTAATGGAATTATAAAGCATGTAATGAGAATTTCAAGCTAAAACACAAAGTGACATGAAGGTAAAGAAAGTGCTTCACGCAGCTATTTTGGGATGTACAAAGCACAGTAATTCAAAGACCTCCCCTGGTGGCTGCTGATGAGGCTGCCCCTTTGATATCTCCACAACATATTATCCTCAAAATGCAGCCCAATAGGAGATGTGAAATAACAGTGTCCTGCAGAGCTACACTTTCTCTGCTGGCAGGGACAAATTACCTACTTCAATGGGAGAGAGTGGGAGAGTGTGTGTCCTCTAATATGGAAGCTGATGTGAGAAATGGGTTAATTTTTTTAAAGAATTGGAGCAAGGACCTGGACTTGACCTTGTTTTTTGGGGGGGTTTTACTTGTAATGGTTTAGGTGAGGAGCGAAGGAATGAATTATATTAGTGAAGGTCCTTGTATGGTATGTGGAACAAATATGTGTGTTTATGCAGACAAGTGAATATATGAGCTTGTTAAACTGAAATATAGAAATATTCCTGTGCAGTTAGAACAGAGTCATAACAAAGAACATATAGAACTTTCTGTGCTACTGTAGTTAATGATGAAAATAAAGATTACAAAGTATTATTTAATTTGTAGCTCTGATTTTTCTCCCAATAAAGTGGAGGAAGATGGATTCTATTCTATTCTATTGAATTGTATTGTATTCTATTCGTGACTTTTCCCATTACAGCTTCCAGCCAAAGAAAATCCACTCCCTCCTTCAATGCAATTTAACTAATCATTGTCTCATTTTTACTTGTTGTATCCATTGTCACTGAGAAAATCTTTCCCTTCCTATTGACAGAGAGTAGAAACTCCCACCATGTCTGCTTTTCATGTTGTCAAATCTCTTATATTAACACATTGAAAACATCACAATACCATCCCATGTAGCTTAAGCTTATTGTTATCAAATGATCTTTAAATAGTATTTCTATTATCTTTCTCCTCTGCCTTGTACACCAAACATTTTTTTTAATTCCACGAACTATTCAAATTATTCCTCAGTTCTTTGTTTTATTACGATAAGAATTCATTATTATACACTGTCCCTGCTACTACTACACCTATATCATGATTTCTCCTGCAGGTGTTGTTACCCTATGTCACATCCATTTTTGATACTTGCTAAATTAAACATACCAGATTTCATATTAGTTGTGGAACACCTTGTATACAAACTGAAGTTGAAAAAAAAAAATCTATATATTAAAAAACTGAGGAAAATGGCTGACATTCAGAGAAAATGTGTCTATTAAGGGACCTAAACACATTCTTACACAAACACAGGCTGTTATTTCCATGTGTTTGTTTCTTTTCTTGCTCCTCAACCTGAGGAGATTGTATTGTATTATAATAAGAATGTATAATGTAAAAATGAGAAATGAATAAAAACTGTAAAAAAAACAAAACCTACCTGATTTCTGAGTAGGAATGTGTACATCCTTTACAACTGAATAAGGCCCAGACCCCATCTCAGTGGATGCCCCCAACTTAAAAAAGTAATGTGTTCCACTGGATAAACCCTGGACTTCCACACTGGTAATGCTCCCTGAGATAAAAACAGACAGAGGGAAACATTATTCACCAGCTATCACATGACGTCTATTACGCCTGAATGAACCCATTGAAAAACATAATTTCCAACACTAATATTAAAGATTCACTTGCTAAATTTTAACATAATTAACTGTTGAGGAGATTCATGCTAATCAACACTCACCATCCTGAGAGAGGTTGGTCCATAAGTGGTCAGGCTGGCTGACATTGCTGCTGTATAAGATCTTGTAGCTGACAATAATACCGTTAGGTTCCAGTGGAGGGCGCCAGCTCACAAGCACAGAGGAGGAGTCGAGTGCACTCAGCTGCAACTCCTCTGGAGGGGTGAAGGGCCCTGGAGGAGATAAAAAGGACTGAGTTAGTAATTAGAGCCCAGAAATCAGGTCTCACAGCTGGGGAATGTATATTGTCTTGGTGGGAGATTTGACATGTTGTGTGACAACCATCTGTGTCCTCATGTCCCTGCCACATGGGTCCAGAGGAGAGGGCACCGGCGTGGCAGTGGGGGAATGGGCTGGGGCTCAGGTGATGATTGGTAGTAGTGGAGAGCATGACGGGGTGACTGGTAATAATAATGTCATTAAAAGTGGCCTGCCACCGCTTGGCTGACAGACAAAGCCGTTGGCTACTACCAAAGCACTACTACACGCTGGTGTAATATAGTGAGTTATAGCATTAGAGACCAAGCACAAATTACCATGTCCACTGGGCAGCCGCCAGCTCACACACTATGCACACATTTACTTGAAAGGACAGGCACGCTCAAAGACAAACATGCCTACGCATATATTACACTATCTGCAGGATCCTGAAAGTGCCTTGAAAGAAATATCAAAAGCTGACATCAACAGCAGCTAATCAAGTTCTAACAGCATAAATGTGCACCTCAAGAGAAAGATTAAATTAATTATTCAAGGGTATTTGTTTAAATAAATGACGGAACATGCTTTAGCACACTGGAAACAATAATAACATGTGACATATTATAAAAGCGTTGCATTTTTTAGACGTGGTAAATGATCTGCTATTTAATATTTAGAACCCCCCCCCACACACAGTCCTTTCAACAGTGAAGGCTTTTTGAGAACACTGAGGTTGAATGGGTAATGAGCGTTTTCACTCTCACATCATGTAAACAGAAATAGACATTAAAGTCACACTAGTGAATAATGTAACCAACTGAAACCAAAGGTGACCCCGCTACGCAGGGAGTTTAGAAAAAGTATGTGAAAGCTCCAGAAAACTGTAAAAACAAATGGAACAGGATATAATAATGGCCAATGAAAGAGTAGGAGTGCAGTAGAGACTCACTGTCAGACAGAGTCGCCTCCTCCACGGTGCCACTGAAGGGTCCCACCACATCCACTCCATTAGATTGCACTGCCAGCTCATAGCGAGTGAAAGGCTTCAGTTCCCCGAGCAAAATCTCCTGAGAAGAGCTGTGGCATGAAAGCAGCACAGACTACTGAGTGTGTGTTTATATTTAGCAGGACATGAACAGAAAAATAGTAGTTTCTTGTAGCTGGAAAAAAAACAAAGGGTGTAATTTTCTATTATACCATGATTCAGAATTTTCATATGGTGAAAATAAAGTAGTTTTAAAACAGGAACTAATGGAGGGTTTCACAGAAATACCTGGGAAAAGTGTGGATGCACTGAGCCATGATGGGAAACAAAAGCCTACAAATAATCTTGAATGTGTTGTGAAGGGGGACAACTATAATGGGTGTTATCATTGTTAAAAATAAGATTTTTTTTTTTTACATTAACTGTTGAAAATGAAACAAGGAAAAAAAACTGATATTAAATAATATCTTTAAACTTATTTAGATAATCAGTTGGCTCGGAAAACACTTTTTTTTTGGAATATTTTGAACAAATGCAACATTTCTATACAGGGGTAAAAGACACAGCAGCGATGACATTGATTCTAGGAATAAATTGTCAGCTCTGTCAGTCAGTAGTACTGCATGGTGGCTATGAACAAATAATAGTAATTATAAACAAAAAACATCAGAGTATGATGTTTCCCCAAGTTAACAATTTAAGTATAGTTTAGTTATGTTTGCCCAGTAATTACAGAGAAGTCAAGGAGTTTCTCAAGTAGTTTACCAGAAACATATCTAATGGGTTTCTACTTGTGCTAGTTGTGATAAACACGGACAGACCATTCCAACACATAAAAGCAAATTATGGTGAATATCGTGTTTTTCAGCTTCACTCCAGAGGCAAATGTTCAAACCTGCAAAAATAACAGAGGAAACTGGAAGTTAGTGCTGAAGGTGGGTTCTGACCTGGTGTGGTAGGAGACCAGAGAGGCATTGGTGGTTCCTGCAGGACTGCAGCGGACTGTGTAGTTGATTATCCGCACATTGCTGAAGCGAGGCTTTTCCCAGCGCAGCCAGATGGAGGTGGAGCTGTTTGCTGTGGCTTGAATACTGGTGGGGGGCAGCGGTGGAGGACGCACGGGCAACCAGGATGCTTTAACACACACGCATTATTATTATTATCATCAATATATTATCTATCTATCTATCTATCTATCTATCTATCTATCTATCTATCTATCTATCTATCTATCTATCTATCTAT
>JAPSES010000001.1:18546860-18558960 GCA_029822895.1 Maxillicosta whitleyi
TCAGAGCGAACATTTCCTGAAAATTTCATTAGGTTTGGTCAATAATTAACCGAGATACTGAGAAGCAAAATGTTTGGTCCCATTGACCCCAATGTTAATGAAAAATTCAAAGTGATCCAGAATCCAGGATTTCTTTCGGATCACCCCCAAAGGTTAAACATGTCTTCCTTGTGCCATTGGCAACAAATCCTGAAAATTTCATCAAAATCCGTCCATAACTTTTGAGTTATGTTGCACACAGTCAGATAGACAGACAAGCGGACAGACGGACAGACGGACAAACACACGCCGGCAAAAACATAACCTCCTCGGCGGAGGTAATAAAAAAAAAAGGATTAAGTAAGTTAAGTTTCAAAAGAGACGAATACAAAAACAGAATGAGAACAGAAGACTGAGATAAGATTGGAGCCAGTCTTAGACTCAATTGAAACTGAGTGGTGAAATGGGATTTCAGGTGCTTTTGTGCTAAGACACTCAAATGCTGCAGTAACCAGATTGCCTTGTACATCTGCTAAATTGTCACACCCACAGTAGATAATTACAGCGAGTTGTTCTAAAACCTTGTAGTCTAATGTTTAAGAAAATAGTGCTCAAGTCATAAAAACAGCGCTGTGAGACATCAATGCGCTGAAAGCTAAAAACAGACAGAGTGGACGAGGACAGATGGTGCGACTGACAGCAGTGAGTAGTTTACAGTAACACCAGTAAAACTGTGTGTGTGGTAGGTCTGGATGCCACAAACCAAACCCCAAACCAGGTTCCACTTGCTTTCAGTGGTGCATTTGTTTGATAATTCAATTGCTTGCGTTGTATCAATAACAACAAGATTAAAAATATATATACAGCTGTACCACTCACATGTGCTTGTGGCCAAAAGCTATAACCATCATGTGCACAAATCGATATTTCGAAGCCACAAGTTGTGATAATCTGAGCGGTGAAGCAGCTAGCCACGAACTCTACAGAGATTATCATGTTTCATCTGGGCTGCTCCAATGCCTGTACAATAAAAGACAGAAAATCTCATAGAGAAAAAACCTATTAATTCAACATCTAAATATTTCACCCTTTTATCTCATAGACTTCTTTCATGTCTCGCCAACTACGTGTATTGCTTTGGCTGGGCATTCAGCTCTTTCTGTTAAAATGCAAAACGCTCCCAGGAGCTTGTGTATACATTTAACCTCTTGATTAAAGTTTAATCGCACTTATGGCAAATTAAACCTGTTTACTAGCGAAGCTGTGCTGCAAACTGAGGGCTCAACATTTCAGTGGATCCACAGTGAGGCTGTGAGTCACTCAACAATGTGAACAGCTGCCGTGTCAGGTGTTGACCGTTCCAGCTGTGTTTCCTCCCATGACGATACAGCGGGGTTCTTCTCACACCCAGTCATCGAACCACATGCTCAGTTTCGCTGTCAGAGAGATGGCACGGCCCTCGTGAATCAAATAAAGTTTTATTACTCTTTGAAAAACGAGTGATATTCACGCAACGGCAGACAAAGATTTTAATGAATGACATTTGCCATTTTAGGAATTTCTGTACACTACAAATACAGATCAAGTTATATATGTGCATTAAAAAAAATGACTATTATGTGATTACCGCATAGCATCACATTTTTTTTTTTTTTTTTTTTTTTTACATTTACTGCTGAAAACAAGCCCTCACACCTGTCATAATATACCTACTACAGAATAAGAAAAAGTTTGAGTGACATGTGAAGCCGTTTTTAATCTGAACAACTTTGACGTTCGTTTGTTCAATCATTAAGGTCATGTACAGCTGTAATGATTTTCTCCTGACAACCAGCGGTAAAAAAAAAAAAAACAGGGTCGTAGTGAGACCAACATGGCTGATGTGTCTGACTGAATGTGTATTAGAGGGAAAAGAGGCAGGACAGAAAATGAGGGGATAGAGGGGGCGTACCAGTGCAGTCCCACATGCCTCCTGCTCTATGTACAGTGTTCATTCATCCCAGTCTGGCTTCAACCAATCACAGAGCAGCGTTTCTGCACGCAGGGCCTCCAAGCAGCATGGGGCCTCTACATGGCCATGTCAAGTGCCAGGCCCACTTGCATGAGTCAACAAAGCTTGCAATAAAACTAACATGGAAGTAACACGGGAGATCTAATCAGAATCTGTGTATTCATGCAGCAGCGCAATGAATGCAGAGGAATTTATTCTGTGTGTGTGTTTGGGCTGGGGTTGGCCAAAAGATCATATGACAATCTTTTATTAGGCAGAATCACAACCCATGACTTGAATCACATATTTCTCACCTCTTGTAAAATGAAGAGGAGTTGAAACCAAGCAACTTTTCCTCTAGTTGTCTCTAGTTTCAGGAGGTGGATGATTTTGTTATTCATGTTTTGGGGGGTTTTTTGACAAAAAAACTCTATTTTGCATAATTCTGGATCAACAATATTACAATATTGATAATATCTAGATGAAAATAAACATTTAAAGCATGTCAACACTTTCCTGTGCATTTAGCTCTGGTGTTTCTCTGTATCTCCCTGGATTGCGACAGCCTGATTTGACCCACTTGAGCTTTATTATGAATTAAAAACATTTTCACACTACCCACAGATGTGTCAGACTCACAGCACAGTGGAGTTCAAATGCTGGGATGGCAAATAACAGACTTATGGTAATTATTTGTCATTATTTTTTTTAACAGCAGCACAACACACTATTGAAACTCTGCAAGTTCATGCAGCTGAACAAAGCTGAATAATAAAAAAAACTAACACTTTAATACTAATACTTTAATTTAGCATAAACAACCATGAAAAAAATGAAACGTATTAAGAAAAATAAGTGCAATTTTAACAATAATCTGTCTCAGTTTACATTACAACTTATAAATCACACAGGATCTACAAAGACACAAAACATTTATGAACGGTAACAGGTATAATGTTTACATTTCAGTTCAGTTTCTTCATATTTCTTCAGGTTATTCACATATTTTGTGAAACGACAGTTTATATGTGTAAACATTTTCATAAAATTTTACTTTTTATACTCAAAAACAAAGAAAAAAATGTGCAGTTCTCATTATTGATAGGTTAGTATAATAGTGTTTTACCACTCTGAGCAACTTATTGATTGAATTGAGTTGCATGTGCAACCGGAACTAAAGTGATTATTAATATTTTCAGTGTAATTTTTGCATTTCACAAATTTCATCCCCTGGGCCAAACCAGACCCTTTGGCTGATTGGTTTTGATCCGTATATTTAACACATGTGCGCTAAAGCGTTGTAATCTGAATATTTCCCATATAGATATAGTGCTTTAGATAAAAGTCCTGGAAGGCATAAACAGATGAAATTATATGCAACAACACAGTTTAAAAAAAAAAAAAAAAAAACACTACTCTTCCTCCATTTCACTCTTTGAAGGGAAACACATGTGTTTTGTAATACTTGTGTGTAGAGATCAGGGCTGAGCATCTCATGCAAGGTCAGGATGATGAATGAGAGTGGTATGTGACAGTGCTTCATATGAGCACTGTTGAAGGGCAAGCTGCACCGAGCAGGCCTCACAAATTATGCTCACACTACAGAGCTCAATAATGACATTTTCCATCGCCAATGTCTGAGAGAAATCCCCTGATATTTCAGTTAGGCCTGTATGTATGTGCTCAGCATGAAGGCACAGAAGACTGTTTGAGGGGTTCAACATTATGTGTCTGTAATAATGAAACTCATATGTAATGCACTGCAGCACTTGCACCAAATTTGGCTGGGCCTTCCTTCTGGGGTTTAAAGCCTCACCTTTTCATGGCATTAACATAACACAATTTTACAGAAGTACAAGATGAGAGTATGTATTTACATTTTTGCACTTCTTAGTACCTGCGTGGCCTTCAGTGCAACTCCTGTGTTCTCATGTGACCAACAGACAGCAAGGTGGAATGAATCATTTCACCAAATGAGTGCATCCAGATTGTTGCCCCCACACACTTATACGCACATAGAGACAAAACATCCATGATAAAAGAGATAGGCTATATAATAGGCTCTAAAAATACTAGTATGTGATGTGCATTTCCTCACTAAAACTGGCCTCGCAACTCTGTGAAATACCAAATTAAGCACTATACTAGTGACTGGTGTTGAGATGTTTACAAAAATCAGGGCTTGGGTTGAGAGTATTCACGCAGTGTTATGATTAAGTCCTAGTTTGAAGCTTGCTCAATTAAAATAGTATATGGCCTTTAGTGCAATCAACACCCTACTCGGCGTCTGCTTCAATCGCTTCATGTGGAGTGATCTGTTACATTAGCAACAGCAGTAGCTCACTGAGTCTTGCAGCATGTGAGCGACTTATACTGGTGAGTACTTAAGCCTAATTATTGTCAAAGTGCATCCATAAAAAAAATAAAAATAAAATTAAAAAAAAATAAACATTCATTAGCTCACCATTTTGGATTTTTAGATTTTCATTTCTAAGAGGCAATACTATTCACAAAAGAGCAAACATAAAATTCAACAAAACCTTTGAACATCCAAAGAGAGTGAATGATTTCAGTTCATGACAGACAAAGCACAGTTCAAGAGTTTCTTTCCTTTGATACAACTGCTTCTGTGCTAAATATTGCCTCCGTGGCAGGATGAATAGGCACACACAGGGCACCATAAAAATCAACATATTCACTGCACAAATATACCCAGCTGAAACTCAGCCCAGGGCATCTTTAAATAATATGCATCCTAATTTAGCCTAGACTCTCTGGGGAGGGGATCAAGATGCACTCACAAATCGCACATGACACACACCCACGCTTACACACAAACAAGCAGGCATGTATGGGTGTATGTACCTTTGGCAAACGCATGCAGATACTTTATTTACCACTAATGTATAATAAACTATTCAGTACAGGTACTGCTGTACAACAAGGTCTCATTCTAGATCTCAAGAGATGTGTGTGTGTGTGTAAAATAAAGTTTGCAGACAAAGTTTGGATCTGAGCAATATTCGAAAGAGCCATAACAATGTCATTAAAAAGGGCCGTTTTACACGAATAAAATCACTGAGGAGAAATTTGAAAGCAATAACTTCAAGCCATTAGGCTGGATATTAATTTGCTTTGACAGAGAATGATACAAGGTGACTAAACAGGTAAATAAATGCTGAAAGTAGCGTGAAGGTAATGCATTTCTCTTTGCAGGTATAAAAGCATTCACACAGGGTCAATATAAGCCATATTGCGGATGTACACTGTGCAACCCATCTAAAAATGATCTGTTTAATATTCTGTAGTAGTTACCATGCACAAGGTTGAACAGCTGGTCCTCTGGTGTAGACACAGCAAAGTGGAGTTGCACACTTTTTAAACATTAAAGATGACAGTAGAGTTCAGGAGCAGACATAAATGACAACCTGCAGGTGCACACTCACATTTGCTCCGTCATAAACAGGGCCAGATAGAGAATACATCACTTGTCGCAACTTCACCTGCCACAAAAGCGGCTTGTATTGGACCTTGAATGTGCATATTCTTCTTTAGTACACTCATTCCTTCCCCTTGTCAGAGGGTACCAAACATTAACCCATAAAGACCTAATGTTACTTATGTGGCAGTTCATTTTTCTCTCTATTTAACGTTTCCCAAGTGATTTTTTTTACCATTTATTATCATATTAACCTCTGTATTATTCATCTTTCCAGTGAAAATCAGGTGTTTTTATTCATTTAATTCACTGATCATGTAGATATGCATAAAAGCTTGGATTAAAGTTGAAGGTTATTATTACAAAAACAGAAAAACCTATAGAAAAAGTGATTTTGTCAGTAACGACATGTCATGAACTTCAATCAACTCCTTTACCATTATTTAAAAAGCATCTGAAAAGGTAAGGCTTTATATCATTTGATTTGTAGCTTTTACTTTTTACTTCTAATCATCATTTCAGTTATATATGTTTCTTCTTTATGTCTTTTTGTGTATTGTATTGTTTCTGGAGAGTTATTTGTATAAGCATTTTTTTGCTTCTATTATCTCCTGCACAATGGTGTTAACTTGATAATTGACATTATTTATTTTTTTTTATGTTCTTTGTAATGTGCAAATACATAAATACAAATAAAGACAAATACAAAAATGTAAAACAATTGTCTCCATCCACTGTCACTGATCAAACTCCATGGCTTTTACTGGTTAATCAATGTTGTAGAAGATGACGGTGTTTGCATGTTCACTATGGAGCCTCTGAACTAGCTCATACCTGATGGCCATAAAAAGATGACACATTGTATTTTACACCAATTATTTACACCTATTGATAGGATTAGTGGATCAACAGGCATTGAACATTTTAGATCAGTAAATGCTTAAAATGTAAAAAAAAAAAAAAAAAAAAAAAGGAAATACAGTCTCCAAAAACATCCCCACACCAGATCACATCCTTCCCATTTCCAGAGAGAAGCAGTCAAGCTGTATGAGAAACGTATAGACTTGAAAAGAAAAGTTAAAGTGTACTTATTTACCCGTGCTACCTGACCCAGTAAAACCATTCCAATCTTTCTGCAGCATTCCCCCACTTCCACCGCTGTGTTTTGGCCCGCTGCTTACAGCACACGACCTACAGTAACACAAGGCAGTTGACCAGCACCTGCCTGCAGGGGAGCTGAAATCGTAGAGTGTCCAGGGAAAACAAGCAAACATCCAGTCAGGCCAAATTTATCTTAATATTTGGCAGAACAAGCCAGGACCAAGAAGTGAGATAACATCGGAAAATGAAACTCAAAAGGGATGGACATGCTGCCCTTTCTGCAACAATATACCACGGAAGAATTTTCTCATCATTAACACTTACTGTTGATGACAGCTCATGTTGCCTTTGCAGCTATGACAACAATAATCTAGGGTTAACTGTGTCATCTGAAGCTTTGTGTTTATAACATCTTTATTTACCTCTGATTGACTGTTTACAACCTCGGCTTTGCAGCCCACTATTCATGAGGTTGAAGGCAACATGAGCAATCAGAGAAGTGGAAGATAAAAGATGGAAACATCTATCTATCTATCTATCTATCTATCTATCTATCTATCTATCTATCTATCTATCTATCTATCTATCTATCTATCTCTCTCTCTCTCTCTCTCTCTCTCTCTCTCTTTGTGTGTGTGTGGTTGGGCAAATGTCTCATAATAGAATGTCAACTTTAACACAGATGAAGTGAAGCAACATGTGTGGCGTCAACAGCCATGACTTCCTTGTGTGACCATGTTCTTTTTTTCCACTTTTTCCCACAAAATTTCTCACATGGCAAAACTAAATTAATGTATTGTGGCTGATTTTGATTTGTATTTTCTCAAAAGGACACTGGAACTGAAAAGTCAGAAAAATATCACCACAGAACCCTGAACTAATTCCCAATAATAATAATAATAAGATGAAGAAGAATTGAGCAATTTGAAGATGAAGTCTTAAGATCAATTTCCAGAGGCTGGATAAAAAAACAGTAAACTGATTGTATTTCAAATGTGTTCTGAGATTTCACATTAAAATAAAGCACATGGGTGACTGAACTCACAGAAGGGAATAAATGTTGAACCTGTGGAAGAACTGAGGTCAGATCAAGTTCATCAAGGTGTATATGAACGTCAGACTTCACCTGCGTCAGTTCCAAAATACTGCTTTATAATGTTGAAAATGTAACCCCTTATGTAAATCAATATGTTTCAGCTACAGACTGGACTTTGCCCCTGAGGAGAACACCGTGGTGCAGTGTGTGGAAAAAAAATGGTTGACTCAAAAAAGAATGTTCCTCACACTGCTTTGTCTCATACTGCATGAGGTCACTTTAACAACAGTCTAACTTTTTATTTCAGTAGATACATTAACTTTGTATTAAACAAACTTCAGGAGAGACTTTTGACTCTTGAATTCTGGCAGAAGTTTCACTAAAACAGTAAACAGCGTGTTTATTATACCCTATACGATAATGTAATTCAGTTAGAATAGAGTTTTCTATATGTTTCATTCTGTCAGTACAAAGCTGAGGGCTGTGCCTGTACAATGCTGAATGTAAAGACCCTGTTATAATTGCATGAAATCAGAGACATTAATTAGTGCTGGTTGTAAATATGTGACAGAAGCATTGAAGAGAGAAGAAAAAAACAACCAGAATATACAGAGGACTAAGATTCTCCATGTTATAGCCTTAAATTGTATTAAACTTAACTAACCTCAAGCTCTATGTTACTCCGTAGACATTAATCACCATACACCCAGCTCTTCAATGCTCCTTACTTAATTTCTCAACATTAAAATGAAATTAAACACACTGTAACCAGGGCTTAACATGCATTAAATGAAAATAACTGCAAAAAAATAGCACTGAGGATTTAATTGACAATAACTGCCGCTCCAATTAGATCCACTCATTCTGTCTTATTCTGTCTCAGAAAATACAACATGTTATTAACAGCTTCTCTGCTGAAAGTAATAGAGCAGAAAAGCGCTCTGATGTCAGGCCAGAAGTCGTTTTTATTCTTAATGTAAATATAAAAAACATACTTTACGTCCAGTTGGAACTTGGAAGTGTTCTACCAAGAGTGTCCAAGTTACAAATCTGATGCATTAGGCAGATATGAACTGTGACAATGTGCCAGAAGTGGCGACTGTGATGTGACAGCCTCTTTGCATTTTTCTGCAGATGTAAAAAAAAAAAAGTACCACAATAATCTCATTAATTTGTTCGTAAACTCATCAGTAAGTGTCTAACAGCGACACTTATGTTTCATGTCTCATCTCTGAGGGGGAGATATGTTAAGTGAAGCCGACATGTTTATTTGATCTGCAGAAGAGACAAAACAAACTCATTGTTTGTGGATGTAGGCATGTCCCTTTCCCTCATATTTGCCCTACTAGTGGCCACCACCAATTCATCCCTGTCCCAGAATCATCCCCAGCCCCCACACTGTCATGCCCTATTGTCTAAACCTATCAACAGGCACACACACACACACACAAACGTGGACACAACAGGTCAGCTCCAACGACTGTGTTGTTTACTGGTCTAATAACAATTCAGCATAATTATTTGGTAATAACGCACTAATCTGTTTACTGAATCATAAAGCTTGTATTCATGAGCTTTGTAAAATCTCATGAATACAAATCCGGCTTTTGCTACGAAGCAAAACACTTTTTAATGACAATTCTTGAATCTTCAAGTAGATTTCAGTGTGCACTCTGATATGAAGGTTTGAAAATGTGTAGTTTGTGTAGATTTTCAGTGTACAATCCTACACTGGGAATATCACACGCCTAATTTTCCTATTCACTCTCATGTCTCATCACAGACAACCTCCAACAGTATCGTCCTTTACCTGCACTCGATTCTATCATCAAGATGTGATCACCTCCGGTGTGGCACTCACTCTCCTGTCAGTAAGATCTCAAGGTGAATAATTCCTTATTCTGTCTCTGCTGGAATCTGCAGGGCATGATAATCTAACTCTATATAAATTGTATTCTTTGACCTTTCGCTGCTATATTAGATGGAAGTCAAGGAGGCACATCTTTAGTTGCCTTCTTTCTAAGGCCCTTAAATGCATAACTAAAAGATGAATAATGGAAGCTGTGTGAATTACAGAAGAAGGGGATGCCTCGACGGATATTTATAAGCCCTTCAGTGTTTCTCTTATATTCATTTCACCATACTTTAATTTTCAACAGCTCTCCAAAACTTCAGCACTATATTACTTTACTGCAGGTAAAGTCCAGCCACAAGAGATTATATTTACTTTCATATCCTCACATCAGGGTAAAGATAAGGCTGAGTGATGGGGACCAAAAAAGTCCTATTTCAATATATTTTGACCACATGACAAGACAAGATATCTGAGCTAAGATCATCATTTCTGACAGTTCTGTGCAGTGAAAGATGTCTCTATGGAGATTACTCTTCATTCATTGTGACTTTCTTTATTCACTGGAGGCAAAAATATAGCAAGTTAAAGTGGAATAGCAAGAAATCTGACAGAATCACTCTCATTAAGACACTTGAATATACTTGTAAGTCTAGCAACGCTAATGCTACAGTGAACCCAGTTGGTAGCATATTAACATATTTACACTAACATTTCATAGACTGACTTATGTCGCATACGATAGTACGTACGATTTATTTTCTGTAAATATATATTGAGTATTCTCCATCAGAATAATACACAGAGATCACACAGAAAAAAGGTGTGATGGTGACCCCACTTTTTCCACCATTAACCAATTTCCAAAGCAAAGCCAAAAGGAGGTGAGACAGGCTGGACTTTTAAAGTGGACCTGCATTCTGGAATCAAAGGGGCGGTGATAGGCAGTGATGCAGCACAGTGTACAGTATCACATATCACTTCCGCATCAGAAATACCCTGAGCATAGCGGTGTTGCTAACCTCTCCAGAGTCTTTCACCGTTCCACAAATATTCACATGGATCCAGTCCTCTGCTTGAAGTGACTCCCCAATTCGACATGTTTCTGGTCGCGCTGATATGTTTGTTTACTGTACACAGCCCACATCGTTTTTAAATCCCCTCGGTGTGGGGTTCGCACAGACAAGTGTCATCAAAACGACACCTGGTTGCAGAACGAGAGGTAATCCTTTTTACATAGCGTTCCGTAATCTTGATTCTACCTTTATCAGAGCTGTTACTACCTCCGGAGGCGTTACAAAGACGCAATAAAGGTGGGACCAAGTGATCCCACCATTTCATTTACAAAAACATTGTTTGATAATAAAGACAAAATATTCCTGTAACATAAATACTGTGTAAAAGGAGCTATATATGTAGACTGCTGTGTATTTCAGGTTTACAACTTCCATTATTACATTATGCAACATAAACTATAAATATAGACACTGTATGGTTGACCTTACATTATTCAATTAGCAGTAACTCAACATGTTGCATTTTCATCCATATTGTGCTTAGTGTTATATATTTACCGTATGACTTTTCACTGTGGTGAAGTAGCTGCAAATAGTATTAAATATTGATGTTTGACAAAGCAGATATAACATCACTGATAGGTGACCAAATGAAACAGACCATAACCGTTAAGAGATCATGGCTTTCATTGTATTTAAACATTAGTGGAAATGTACACTGGAAAAAATCTAAATCTTACCAAGTGTATTTTCACTTGTTCCACTGGCAGATTTTTGGTTGAATTAAGCAAAAAATAAATAAAAAATCTTGAATTAAGTGAAAATAATCTTGATAAGATTCGTTGATTTTCTAGATCGATTATCTAAAAATAAGTTCTTATATCTCACTGAAAAGTTCCTTTTTAGGTGATTATGTCTTATTTTAAGTGTGATGAGATGAGATTTGCAGAGTATGTGTATGCACGTCTGTACATTTAGGAATGACTGTACATAAAGAATCACATGCACTTTTACTGTGACGTGTTTTAACAGGTAGAAACCATAACTGTAGACACCTTCACATCAGATTCCAAGGACAATGTTACAGATGCATATTAACATGTAAAAGTCAATCTGGATTTCATAAGGGCAGATCTACGTATAAAAGGTTTGTGCGTATTAAAACGTGTGCAAATTTATTGTACACGCAAAAAAAAAAAAAAAAAAATTACAAACTGATTTACTAACTGTGCGTACTAAGCGTTGCATCTTTCAAAATCCAGTTAGTACCTTTACCACGATGAATATGCAATATTGTGCAAGTGCTGGGAGGAGAAAATGTTAATCTACTAAATTTAGCACACGCAAAGTGATTTATCAAACCTGAAAGCAATTTTGCTCATATAACCTGTGTCTATATTTAATACGTCTCGAAGGGAGGGGAAAATGCTTTGGATGCGTAATTGCGCACGCATCGAAGTGGTTACTGTCACATTGAAATGATGAAACAAGATGCAGAGAACAAATTTGTCCCCCTTGTGTCAACATATTTGGAGTGACGGAAGAAAAAGTAATTGCGACATAACCCCAACCCCCAACACACACACACTTCACAGGACTCTTTTCCACTTGATATTGATCTGACGACTGAGATTAAAAATACGCACCTACATTAGGCAAGAGTGGGACAAAATTAACAACCCCCCAC
>JAPSES010000001.1:18568560-18581118 GCA_029822895.1 Maxillicosta whitleyi
AGAAAAAACTTGAGAATTTTATTGGGGAATATGGAATCTTCTTAAGTTTTATCCTAAGACAAAAGTTAAGAGAAAAGGTTTTTTTTCTTAAGAAAGCTTTGTGAATCCGGCCCCAGGTTATTATCTGATGTGTTCAATGCGTATGATAAAGTGTTAGGCGGTTACACATATACTATAGCCTAATGGTTTATCTACAATTACCCAATAGATTTAGAAATTTTCCGGTAGAAAGAACCTGAAAAGAGAATATATTATAATGTGCAGACAGTGTGTTGAAGTAAATCTGGTTGAGACATTCATTCATTCATTCATTCATTCATGGACACAAACAATAGGTCCATGGGATTAGTAACACAGTGAGACAAACATTGCTTTCAGGTAAAACAATTCTCTCATTAATTTTTACAGCCAGCCAGCATTTTTCTTTATTAATGTCTCACTACTTTTATTCTGGAGGCAATTTACATGTATATCAATGTAATTTCCATGCACTGTTTTAACCCACAAAAACCCAAACATCCAATGGTGTCCAAAACCATCTGCTGATGTACAACTTTAATAACTTCTAATTAACTAATCCTATCAACACATATAAACAATTGGTATAAAATGCAATTTGTTTTCCTTTCATGGTCATCAGATATGACCTATTTGGATGTTCAGAGGCTATAGTTAGTGTGGAAACGCTGGCGTCTTCTACAACATTGATTCACCAGTAAAACCCATGGAGTTGGATCAATGACAGTGGATGGACACACTTGTTTTATATTCAGTTATCGATGTCTTTGCTGAAAAAGTCACTTTTTCTTCAGTTTAGTGTATTTTTGATATGATAACCTTCAACTTTAATCTGAGTTTTTATGAACATTTACATGATCAGTAAATTAAATATAGCAAAATATATGATTTTCACAGAAAAAATGCAAAGTGAAGAAGACAATATTACAATAAATGGTGATAAATCACAGAAGAAAGGTTAAAAATAGTGAAATCCTAATTTGGGAACTATTATAAAAGTTGCACTGGTTCCTCATGGGTTAATCCAGCCAGTTCCAGTTAGTTTTAGTCTTAGTCCTAGTTCTAAATCTGGTTTCTGGCACTGGTCCCAAGTCTGGAAAAATGGAGAGGTTGTGTCAGGAATGCCATTCTGTGTAAACCTGCTGCCAACCTAACCATGCAAATCACTGCTGTGAGACCTGCTTTGGTCCCCTGGATTCCTACTGAAGCTCCAAACATGTGTGATACTTACGCAGATGTTGATAAATTACCATCCTGTCATAGGTTGCTATATGAAAAAGGCAGGCATAGTGTTCACCAACAGTTGAACTGTTTTCTGCAGTTTGTCACAGCAGTCAAACAGCGACCCCAGCTGGAGATAAGGAGATCAGACCAACAACAGCCTGTGCAGGATAATACTGATGATCCAGTCCCTACCAGTATTATCACTGTTACCAGTGTTCAGATTTTATTTATATTCATATATATATATATTTTTTTTTTAAACCCTTCCAAACATGCGACTTTTTTTTTTTTTTTTTTTTTTACATTGTATTGGACTTAAATCATTCATTCAAGCTTTATTAAGGACACAAAAACTTGGTCCATAGGATAAGATAAAACTCTCTCTCTCTCTCTCTCTCTCTCACACACACACACACAGGAAACACATGCATTAAATCCATGTTGCTTATACATAAAGGCTCAATTGCCAGTCAGATCACATTTTAGTTGTAACCCTCACAGAACTAATCTTGGAACAGACACAGTTCAGTTTGATAATTGTGTAACTTTGCACATGAATGATAATGTTATAAAACCAAATACTGGAATCTAGAATCAAACACATAACACGCAAGAGGAACAGATAATCTGTTTAGAATGAAATGTACCATATTAGGTCTAATGCCTCCAGATCCTGCACTGTTTTTGCTCCAGACTCGTTCAGCACCTTGGACAGAGCGCGCGCGTCCGTGGAGCAGGTTCAGCGCCACGAGCGGAAAAGGCGCACAGAGCTCCACTGTGATTGGGTCAACAGTTCGACGTCAAGGATTACAGTAATCTGCCTATTGGTCTGGATCAAAGTGACAGCAGATCTAAGACCTGTGATTGGTAGAGCGGCAGGATAGTTAGGATTAATCGCACTGGAAAATTGTGCCGAAGGAAATATTATAATGGTCTAATAGTTCGCATGTAGTTATCGCCTTATTTCATACTCTCTTAAAAGCGCTTTTAAAGCCTCTATTGTACAGTGTTTACTCTAAAGAGAGAAGCGGCTGCTCTCTGAAGAAGGTAAGGAGATTATGTTTCCTGTGAAATCCGTAATTCCAGAGTGGCACAGCAGATCTTTGGAAATACTCTACATTTTCACATGTGTATATTGGTGGCGCATTTTCTACACTGAAACTGAGCTGCAATGCGCATTTCGCATGGGTCACATGTATTGCATTAGTGTTTATTTATTTATTTTTGGTGGAACCGGAAGGATTCACTCCTGATCCTACTATTTGACCACAGTATGAGCTGACACGTTAATTCCCCTGCAGGACGTCTCGACAGCACCGCCTCGGATGTAGTTTTTAGTCTGATATAGGCTGATTTAGCAGCATTCTGATAAGATTTACCTCCACTTTTGGATGTACTTATGTAAATACCAACCACAGAAGTACTATAAAGTCCTTCTTAACTGCAGTGTCTTCCTATTTGGCAGGTTTAAGAGTCCCAAGGAGTATATCCTAAGAGCAAACGTTTCCACATGGCCGGTCAGTAATTACGCACAAATGTACTGTAAAGCAAAGTGCCACATCCATCTGACATGTTTAACTGTGGTCATGTTATTTCTTACAGAACCTAACTTCCCCCCGCTGCCGGGATTCATCCCCCTCAAGCCCTGCTTCTACCAAGACTTTGATGAAATCCCTGAACAGCACCGCAGCTTGTGCAAAAAAATGTACCACCTGTGGATGTGTGAGTGGCTAAAAGTAATAGATTACTGAGTAAGAGTGTCATAAGGCAGCCAGCTCTTAACCCATGAAGATCCTTTAAAGATCCTTTTCCAGTAGAGCGTAAATTGATGTTTATCTCTATTTTTTCATAAATATATTTATTGTTGGTTTCATTATTTATACGAACAGGCAACACAAACACATAAAAAAAAATCCTACCATCCCCCACCAGTTTTCTCTCTATTTAACCTTTTTTTTATTCCAATATTATCCTTTGTATTTTGCATTTCTTCAACAATCAGGTATTTTCCCATATCTAATTCACTGATCATATAAATGTTCATAGAAGGTCAGATTAAAATTAAGTGTCATAATATCAAAAAGAGAAAAAAAATTAAGAAAATATGACTTCAACAAAATGTATCATTAACTGAACATAATCAAGTGTCTCCATCCACTGTCATTGAATAAACTCCATGAGTTTTACTGGTGAATATTTCCATGGTAACTATGGAGCCCATGAACGTCCAAATGTGTCATATCTGAAGGCCATGAAAAGGTGACAAATTAGATTTTACACCATTGATTTACATAAATTAATTGGTTCAATGAATCAGAAGTTATTAAACATTTTGTATTGGTAGATCCGCTCGGTCGCCAGTGGTTATTTGGGTCTTTATGGGTTAAAATGACTCATTATGGTGCTTATTAACCTTTTATTAGTACAGTTTAAGCTTACTTCTTCATTTTTTTTTTTTTTTACATTGAATTTCCTCCAATACAATAGTAGAAGCCTTGAAATGAAGGGAAAAAAAAAAGAAAATCCTAGGTGTCCTATAAAATTTGTGATTAGAACATCATCAGGTCTATGTAACAGAAGGGAAATGGTTTACAAGGGTCCTTTTGTAACAGCCTGTCCAAAAAGTTTTTTTTTATTGGCTGTGGCTGTGATATCCTGACTGGTTTATTTGCTAATGAGTCATAGTGCTGACCAGATGGCCTCAGTTTGAGCAGAGCCGTTAACAATGAAATTGTGTTAAGTAATTTTTTTTTTGCCAGAAGCAGATTAATCAAAGTTTATAGCACCATAAACAAGCAGTGCAATGATGTTTGTGATATTGCTTTGGAAGCTCTTGGTCTGTTCATGAAGGAGCTGAAGACAGGGAGGGGGGCAACAATCCAAAACTACTCCAGTACTGACATAATATATTCTACCTCAGTAAGTAGAAGAGGCTTGATTTGGTCACCATAGTGATATGTTTGTTTATACAGTTACGGAAAAAATATTAGACCATCAAAAGTCATCAAAAACAATGATTACGTTATCATGTACTAACTCCTGTGTCTATAATGTGACTAAAACAGACAGAAAACAAAACATGGAATGTCTAAAAGCACTGTTTTTGTCAGTACAATGACATATATATTAATGTAAGAACTGAAGTGACTTTTGGTTATGATCAAGAAAACATGGAAAATGGATAGATATCAGCTCTGATATTAAACCTTTATGAGCTGTTTTTGTTGTTCTCATTATATTTGTCCAAACAAATGTACTTTTAGTTGTACCAGGCATTAAAATGAACAAGAAAATGATGAAAACAAGGAGTGGTCTAATATTTTTTTTTCTGTTACTGTAGGTTATATGGTGTTAAACAGCTGACTGTAAACTGATGAAAGCTCCAGAAAAATTTAACAACATGGGATTCTTCTGGGAAAATGTAGCTATTTTTGTATGAATATGCACTCAAAGAAATAAGGAAGAACTACAAGAAGTAAAGTCACTATCAACACCATGCGTTATTTTTGACATTACCAAAGAAGTCTGCAAGAAAATGATAATAACTTCTGATTTGGGCTGAAATGAAGCACAACTGCTCTCAGATGTACCAGTGTCATACTTTGAGGATTATTTGAAAGATCATTGTGATGATCAAGATTCACCATTGAAAGTGACTGTGTGGAAAAGTTCGTAAGAGAACCTGGTGTGCTTACCCGTGTTCTGCTTGAATTGCATCAGTATATTTGCAAAGAGCTAAAGATGCTTTCCCATTTTAAGAATTATTTATACATTCAGTGCCAGTGGAGGTATTTCTCATCGCAGCTAATGTCTTTTCTTTCTGCAGGGTTCATCTTTTTCTGTAAAAGATAAACAACAGCAGGTATTTAGTGTCAGATCTGCTTCAGATGTGCAACTTTTCTCCTTTCCTCTTGCAAGTTTCTATATGGGTCTCTCTTGCATTTACCATTTGCCATATGTGACTGTGTGCATCTGTATGCATGTGCATCGCTTTTGATATTAAATGTGCTACTCAGCTTTCACTTATAGCTGTGACTTCATTTAGGAACTTTTTTTTTCCTTAGTGCAAATTGGAAATCATTTTTTCTCCCTTGTACTTAATCCACTAGTGTTATTTAATGGATGTCATATGCCAGCTGTATTTGGGTTCATAATTCTCTCATTAAGCTCTCTATATTTTCTCTATAGAGCAAAATTTGAGACTGATTGGCCTTCTTCACTACTTTAGAAAAGAAATATGAGACCGGAGCCCTTACACAGAGCTCCAATTAGAACCAAGTGCAACTTAAGCACACTGCCTCATAACATCAGTGAGAATAAATAAAAGGGGACACCCACACAAAGGCTATTCAGGGAACACCAGCCATCTTGTGAGTCAAGTAATGCATTTACATATTTCACATTATGCCTGCTCTCTTCACATTAACTCCAAAAAAAAAAAAAAAAAAAACCTCTTTCAAACTCTTTCTGAGCATGTGCACTTTTATCTGTACAACGTTTGTACCAAACCGATCCATTTTTGGAGCATTAATGTGAAAAAAAAAATATGTGTGTTGTGGTTTTTACAGTGAATAGTGCGACTCTTGCGGTGAATCTCATTGGCTGCTTTGCTTGGATGTTTGGTGGAGGTGGAGTTACCAACTTTGGGATGGCTATCATCTGGCTCATTATGTTCACCCCCTGCTCTTATGTCTGTTGGTTCAGGCCCATCTACAAAGCCTTCAAGTAAGTCATATATGAAGCACAGGAACTGAAAATATCTGTTGGTGCAGAACCATTATGAATAGATGAGGGAAAATAGTATTTTTACCCTTCCATGTCCTGACATAAGTATCTGTCTCTCATTTTGTAGGAACAATGCATCTAAAAAACACTTTTTAGGTCTCTGCTTCTTCAGTTATATAGAAAGAAAGTGTGTATTAAGCATGTGTATAGTCGGTAGCATTATTATTACTATCATTATCCCCTTAATGTTGACTGTCGTAAATTTGCTTCAAATCATTTCCATTACAGAATCAGTGCTGGTTCAGGTATATTTGATACGTACCTAGTCACGACACTGGAAATAATTTTATGGCATCGTTAAAACCATCTCCATCTCTTGAAATGGGAAAATTAGTTTTATTGCTTTTACATTATGATTGACCATTATGCCTGTTGTCGTAAATTTACATCATACCCAAATTTCTATTTGAATTACTATAGTCCACTTAATTTAGCATATGCTTAAAAGCAAAAACACAAATAATGTATTTTTTGTATGCACTTTTATATAAATTCAGGTCATTAAGGGGTTCTTCTTCTTATTATTATTATTAATAGTTGTAGAATGACGTCTGTCCTGCTGTGTTATTTCCTACCTTCTAAGCCATAGAATAGGTTCACTGTCAGGAGCTAAGTCTCCTGTTTATTCTGTATTCTCACCTCAGTGCTACTCCATTGGTGGATGATACCTTGAAGCGCACTTTCCCACTGTATCTTAAACTGTTAAGTGGCAGAAGAGATAAATGTTTCAGCTAGTTCCCCCAGAGACAACTGGGTACCCAGAACATTGTCTCTGTCCTCTCTGTTCCTTCACTTAAGGGTAAGAGTAATTTCTAAATCCTCTGAGGGCATAGAGATCTCATGAGGTATCACAGTCTAACTAGGACGCTGAATGGGCTGCCAGGAAATATATCGCAGTCCAGCGAGTTCACAAAAGAATGGCAGATGTAAGAGCTGTGGGGCTTATTTTAGACATGCATGTGGTGAGATGAAAAAACACTGGTGGAGAATGTCAGGGTGTGGATTCTTAAATATACAAGTTCTGGCAAATACCAAAATTAAAATTAGTCCTGCAGTATGGTGATATTTACAGCAGTCTATATAATACACTAACTTGCATGTTATTGCTTTATTTATTTGTTTTTTTTAGGACTGACAGCTCCTTCAACTACATGCTGTTCTTCTTTGTGTTTATGGCCCAAGTTGGCATCAGCATCATCCAAAGCATTGGCATCCCTGGATGGGGAGTGTGGTAAGTGTGATCAATAGCTGGAAGTGTATGGGGAAAAACACACTAATGTGAGTTATTATCAAAGCTGCAGTAGACTTAATATATAATATGGGATATTATATGATTTTTGATTGATTCTCTGGATGTTTTTTGGACTCAAGATTGGTTTTCCAACGTGCCTGTACACTTTATTAACATTGCTCTGTATTTATTGCATTATATTACTGAATATATAGCTATTGTCTTGCATTTTATCTTTTCTTTGTTCAGGGTATCCTGTAGATGATCATTTCCCATCTTGGGAAAGTATTTCTGATTATGATGACAATAAATACAACATGTTTGGGTGTTCAAACCTTCCTTTTATATTAAATCCTTATCAAAGGAGACTGATCTAATGTAAAGACGTTGTACATTGTGCCAGTTCCTATGCCATTTGGCGTGCTGTATACATGCATTTCCTTCCTTTCACATGTTATTCAATGCTGTTTGATCACATGTCAATTTAGGACAAGATCTTTGGTTCACATATCCATAACGAAAAATCACATTGTATGAAAGACAAATGGTGTTAGATTAATAGTCGAAATGCTTTCATCAACTAAGCTTTAATAATAATAATAATATTTAAATAATCAATTCTTAATTCTGTCATTATGATAAGGCACCGAGACATACTTGAAGATGGTTTTACAAATAAGCTTCGAATCCAAAGTCTTTTTGATAAAACTACAAACTGACTTTGAATGACACCTTTGGTGTTCAAGCTGTACATCCAGGTAGGTGGCTTTCTTTTTTTTTTTTTTTTCAAAGTCTTTGTTCACCGCTCTCATTAACATGACAGTGATGGACCATCAGAAACTGCCCTCATATAACTTTTATTATATCCCTGTTATTAGATTTTGAGAGGCTGTTAAAGACATCCTCAAAATGTCACCTGACTCAGGCTAATGATGTGAAATTAATATTATGACAGCCTCCATAAAGTTTATAAATGTCACCATGTTCCGCTGGATATCATCATGTACAGTATGAGTGATGTGCTATAAAACCTTTAAAACTTTAATATGCACTACTTAAAGTCCACAAAATTACTGACATTTAACATCCAGATGTTTAGTGGCTCTACCATGTTGAAGGACACCAAGAAATCCAATAACAGATGATAATGGCTTATGTTTGTATGAAATAAATCTCTTTTTCCCTATTTTTGTCCTTGGCAGTGGTTGGCTGGCAACAATCTCCTTCTTCAGTTATAATATTTTGATTGCACTCATCATGTTGGTCCCAACTATCATGTTTACTGCAGTGGCTTCACTGTCCTTCATTGCTCTGACCAAGGTAAGAATTTGACACATGTATTTTTAAACAAGTTAATGGAGGAAATCATTTTAAAATGAATCATTTTGCAGTGTTTTATTTCACATGTTCCATTATATGTTATAAAGATGCCCTCTAAAATATTTCTGCCTTGTTTTTAAGCTATTTGTTCATCTTCATCTTAGTGTTTTTGTTGTATATAATCAGTGTAATAGCTGTAGCCAGTCCAGAAATTGAGATGTAGTACATGGCAGCAGCGTTTTTAGGTTTATTACTGTCAATGATCATTAAAAGAATATAAAGTTGAGAATGGATGCAGATCCTGCACATGGATAAAAGACAATATTAGTCAATGCTACATTTACAAATCCAAAATGAACACAAACACACACCATTATCATTTGGTCATATCCTATCCACACTTCGTCTACTTTACCAACCTTATCTACATTCACATATTTTTATACTCTATGGACAGGGTTATCTTTCTTTAATATATGCACAGCACTGTTTTATTATTTTTATTCAGTGGATAGCACTTGTGCCTCACAGATAAGAGTCCTAGGTTCAATTTCAACAGAAGTTGATGGTGGGGTTTGCATGTTAGAATAGGATCTCTGTTTTGTCAGTACTAGATGTTACACATGTAAACATGCACCACACACTGAAATTTGTCTTCTGCCTTTAACCCATCACAACATCATCATGCATCACACACGCTACATGTTAGGAGCAGTGGGCTTACGATATTAGGGGCCTGGAGAGCAAATGGGAGGGCTTAAGTGCCTTGCTCAAGGGCACATCAGCCTACAACTTTCCGCCAGTTCAGGGAATTGAACCAGCTGCTGTTCTCCCTGTGTTTGCGTGGGTTCTCTCCAGGTACTCTCCAGCTTCCTCCCACCATCCAAAGACATGCACTGATAGGTTAACTTGGTTAATCTAAATTACCCATAGATGTGAATATGAGAGGGATTGTGTGTTTCTATATGTTCAGCCCTGTTATGACCCCCCCCCCCCCCTTAAGTAGCTGGAATAGGCTTCAAGTGACTCCCGTGATCCTAATGAGGATAAAGTGGGTTCAGAAGATGAATGAATTGAATTTTGGGTGACGTGGTGGTGCAGTAGATAGCAGTGTCACTTCACAGTGAGAAGGTCATGGGTTCAATTTCAGCCTTTTTGTGTGGAGTTTGCATGTCCTCCCTGTGTCTGTGTGGGTTCTCTCTGGGTACTCCAGCTTCCTCCCCCCATCCATAGACATGCACTGATAGGTTCATTGGTGTGAATGTGGCAGTGATTGGTTGTTTTTCCTTCGTATGTCAACCCAACGATGAACTGGTGACTCGTCCAGGTTGTACACCGCCTTCATCCATAGGTAGCTGGGATAGGCTCCAGTACCCCCCCGACCCTAGTGAGGATAAAGCAGGTTCAGAGAAACAAATTGAATTTTGGGCAGCTCAGTGGTGTAGTGGATAGCATAGTCGCCTCATAACAAGAAGGTCTTGGGTTCAATTCAAACACCGGCGGGGACCTTTCTGTGAGGACTTTACATGTTCTCCCCATATTTGTGTGGGTTCTCTGCAGGTGCTCCAGCTTCCTTCCACCATCCAGAGACATGCACTGATAGGTTCATTGGCTCATGTAAATTACCCATAGGTGTGAATGTGAGAGTAATTGGCTGTTCATCTCTATATGTCAGCCCGGCAGCAGGGGTGAATGACCCCCGCCACAGCTCATAGGTAGCTGGGATAAGTTCCAGCACCCCTGAGACCCCCTTGAGGATAAAGCGGTTCAGAAGAGGAATCAATAAGTTGAATGATTATTTTAACAGAATTCATCATTTACAAACTAGTAAAAGACTTTCTTTAAACACACACACACACACACACACACACTAGTTGCAGGGTAAATAAACAGGCTTTTGGATCAATGCAGTAGTATGACTGCATGGAAAAAAAAAAAAAAAGTGATATAACCACATAGAAATCATCACCAAACCCACTTTTCATCTGTTACATCTTGCTGACCTTAACTGAAAGTTGACAGTCATTTGTAATCCCGCCTTCCCTGCAGATCCATAATTTCTACCGTGGCAGTGGGGGAAGCATGTCCAAAGCTCAGGAGGAATGGACCACAGGAGCCTGGAAGAACCCTCACGTCCAAGCAGCAGCTCAGCAGGCAGCCATGGGGGCGGCTGCAGGAGCCATGCAGGATCAGTACTCCAGCCCAGAATATAACGTAAACCAGATGTAGCAATCTCAAGGAGGAGGTGTCAAAGAAATTAAAGTTATGCCAAAGTTTAAGAAACAGAGTTAGGAAGATCTTATCACATCCCAGAAATACTTCAGAGTTAAAGGAGTTGTCATATTTGTTCATGTTTGAGGGGAGCTACAGCTGCATAATTGCAACACGTTCAGTTCTGACACTCACTTTGATTCAGAAAACCAGGTTTTCAGTGTTTGAAGCAGTTGCATCATTTGGCAAACAAGTACCTTTGAACGTCTCTGGGATGGTTTGAATCTTCCTGTGTTACTGTAAAGGGCATGCTAATTATTTGTAGTATTTTGTATTCCATTGTGTGTTTTTATCTGTTTGTGAGATTGAAATGAAACTAGTTCTGAATGTGTATTACTTTAATAGCAATGTTTACAACAGATGCAAAACAAACATTAAATATTGCTCTAACGAAAACACATCATTTATAATTATGAGATTTACTATTGCGCTGTTTTGCTGATAGAATAACACGGGTGTAATGTAATTTCAGTCAGTGTCAACAAAAAAAATCTGATGTAATTTTGTCAATTTACTTTGAGTTATGCCACTTTCTGTGACCTCTACATTATTTCATCATATTTCTTTGCAGTTTATCAGTTATTGCACTATAAAATGAAAGAATGTGGTAATGATTAAAAGATGTCAGCCTGTATTACAATATGTAACAGCATTATTGCAAGTCTTAAGATGAATTTAAATAGAAAATAGAAAATCTTCTTGAAGCTGCCTCTGATGTATTAACATTTGTTGACGTTTCTGTTTTCCAGAAGAATATTATAAAAATAATGATTTGTTTATAATGTTTGGCGAAATCTGAAAAGACCCTAACATGTTCTGATGTGTGGTTCATTAGAAAAATGGCAGTTTTGTACTGAATTTTAGTATAGTATGTGCTCTGTTGCATATGAAGTCTGTTTAGAAGACACCTGCCTGTTGCTGTGTGGCTGTTTGACCACACAGAGGCGCTGATGTTTTAGTTTGTAATAAAAATCTCCCACACGTACAGAATACCTTCAGTCCTCCTTGACAGATCATAGTGTACATTTGAGGCGCCCTGTATTTTCCCTGCTTCTCATTTGTGTGTGCTGTTCTTTAACTGTAACACTCTTCACACTTTTCAATCTTCCTTTCTTCCCACTCAATGAAGCCTCTGAAAATCTGAAATCACTACACACCCATTCATAGCAACAAATGTCAGGTTTGAGTGCTTTTCAGTGGTATTCTACGTCACCCACATGGCTATTTGGAGTGCTTTCCTGGTACAAAATGCAGACCTGCTAAGTGCATACCAGTTCTACTTCTCAGGGGAGGTAAAAAGTAAAAAAGAAAAAAAAAAGACTTATGCAGAGACACCCTATGGTGGTTTTGTAGTGAATAGCAGATTAATGCTTACTTTTGCCACCATCAGCCCAAGGTCTTGAAACAACATGTACATTTTGCATATTGGTTAAATAATAGTTTGTTTTCCATTTTGTTTTAAGAGGTTAGACATGGAGCCAGTCTACGTAGTTAAGTATAGACTTAAGATACATGCAAGTATTTTTAAGAAAGACATCTATAGCATTAGTATGTTTTTGTGTATTCTACACATATTCTACATTATTAAATCCTCAAGACAATTTCACATAGACCACTAAACAGATCGTTCCATTTGTTCTATTCTTGTCACGAAGTTATTCAGGAAAATTGCAAAGCATAAAGCCTATTCATTTCTTGTTTAAATGTTT
>JAPSES010000001.1:18592551-18622768 GCA_029822895.1 Maxillicosta whitleyi
ATTTAATAAAATGTCTTCGGAGATACAACCGTACGTCTACGACCCTGAATCAGATGAGGATGAAGATGAAGGCGAACAGATTCGTTTGTCGAAGAGCGTATCCGAACTGTAGGCTAATGCTAATGCATCACCTAGCTTCTGTCCGCTGTTGGGATCAGCCCATCAGGTGTACTATTACACGGCTCTGGGCGAGGCTTATGACATTGTGATGTAGATAAGTTTGGCCTGCTCTGGTCCGCTCATATGTCTGTATTTCTATGGTAGGTTTAACCCTTCAATGACCAGTGAACCCATGTGGGTCGAATTTCACGTCTTTGAGTGCTGTGTGCATATACTGCTTGTTGTGACCCACCACACTGTAAATAGAGCTACTCAAAGTGGTTTTAGTGGAAGGTGCACAGGATGGTAGTGAGACCAGAGATGATGTATGGTTTAGAGACGGCTGACCAAAAGAGAAGCAGAGCTAAACGTGTTGAGTTGACTCTGTGAGTGTCAGGAGCACATCAGAGGGACAACTCAGGTTGGATGTTTTGGGGACAGACTGTGATTGTGTGGACATGTGCAGAGGATGGATAGTGAATGTGTTGGTAGAAGGATGATGAAGATGGAGATACAAGGCAGGAGGTAATGATGAAGACCAAAGGGGAGATTTATGGATGAGGTGAAGGAGGACGTGCAGGTAGTTTGTGTAAAAGAAGAAGATGTAGGGGACATGCCAGATGGGAGCAGATGATTGGCTGTGGTGACCCCTAAAGGGAGAAACTGAAAGTAGAAGTAGCAGGTAGATTCATAATTAAGACAATTATATTTGTACAAAACATGATAAAACACAAAATAGTAATTTACCAGGCTTGATTTGATCCCACTATTAACTAATGGCTGTAAATGAGGATGATGCTAATTCTAATGATGCTTATGATAATATATATAATTTCATGGGAATAAAGGAGAGAATGAGATTTGCAGAACTCAATTATCAAAGTATTATAGTAATTTTTGATAAGTTGCATGAGGACTTCTATGAAACTAGTCTCTAGGAACAGGACATGAGGGGCTAAAAATTCAAACCAGATGTAGACTAATGTTATGAAGTAAGTTTGGAAGCACTTTGGGTGTATTTTAAAAAGAAATATTTACTGAGATAAAAGGAACAGTTTTTCAGATAAAACACATTTTTATACAAAATTCTGCATGCAACACAGTAAAAAGGACATGAAAATTACATGCTACTATTTTTTCAAATATGTTTTTATTCTCTCACAGGTACATTTTTGGGAATCAAACAAATTATGCAAAGTAGAGTGTTTCACAAAAATGACTGTTGCAAAATTTATTTTGTTTTTATTTATTGTTGTAATTTATTTGCGTTTAAATGGGCAGGTTCCGCATGTAACACCAGTGGACACGATTGGTTACACACGAAACACAAATGAACCTGATTCATGAAAAACCTGCATGTCTGGATTAGAAAAAAACATTAGGATCGTTAAATTTAACTGTGTCTTTATTTATATCAGTGTATACGACCATTTCAAGCCATGTTTTCCAGATCAAATGCACTGACACCTAGGTAGCTTTTCCTGTCTTAATTTTAGTCCTATTTTTGGCCCCAATATTAATTTATTTTGGGATGGCTCAAAGCAAGAGTATAATTATTTAGTATTTATCTGAGGTCATCATTAGGTACATCCTGGGGGAAAATATGTCTAAAAAGTATCTAAAAAAGCTGGCAAAGGGCCAAAAAAAGCTACCAAAATGAGCCCAGTTTCACAGAAACACCCAAATAAGTAATACAGTAGAGTAATTTGTAGTAGTGAAATGGGGTTTTCATAGTATGTGGCATAAACTATAATGATGAGCTACAGTACAGTAGGTGTAGGAGTCGGACAAAACCCCCTCTGCTGCTACTGTTAGTGAAAATAGGCACAATACCCAGCCTCTTTTGGTCATGAGTGACAATCTAAAACCCTGGAAAAGGTGTTTCCTCATGTTTTCCATTTTCAGCATCAGCAGCCTTACACTCATGGCTTCCATTCCCATGGGGGGTTTGTGTATTCAATGACGTCTCGCCACAGAGAATGCTGGAAGATCTAATCAGTCCTGCTTCACTTCACTTGATCTGTTTCCTCAATTAGGTTGTAAGCTTGCAGCTGCAAAATTCTTGTTGCTTTACATAGGTTTCCTACTAAAGTAAATGTGGCTTGTTGTAAAGGGAAATATTTGTCTTGGGGGGGTGGAGAGGTTTATAGCTCCTTGTACAGATCGTCTTCTTATCAACCATCACAGCATTTACTGCCTGAAGCTGAGTATTTACATGTGTAATGGATTTGCTCTTATCATGGTGAAACTTGATCAGGGTGCTGTCCACAGTCTCACCCTTTTCTCAGGATAGTACTATAATATTCTGCTACGTGGTCGGACTTTATGTTTTGAATGGATCATGGAAAATGACATGTCTCACTTCATTACCTCCACCAAGGAGGTTACGTTTTTGCTGGCATTTATTTGTTTGTTGGATTGTGTACAACATAACTCGAAACGTTATGGATGGATTTTGATGAAATTTTCAGAATAGGTTGGTAATGGCGAGATCTGGAAGTGATTACTTTTTGGAGGTGATCCGGATCACCGTCTGGATCCAGGAATTTTTTAAAGGATTCTCTATTAGTTATTATTGACACTATTGTAGTACTAACAAATGTCCACCAGATGGCAGTGAAAGTCCTGTTTTCTCATATAATGTCAAATATGTGACCTGAACTGTGCTGCTTGGCGGAGGTTTGCGCTCTTCGAGTGCTTTTCTAGTTATTAATGAAATAGTTGTAAAATCTTGTACTTTCAGCTTGGGAGTTTGAGTTTTCATACATATACTGTGACTTATCCACTAAATGTTTTATTTTTACCTTCTGACTTAAGAAGTGCCTCGACAAAAGGTATTCCATCAGCTGATCGCTATCGTTTGACATTTACAGTCACCAGATGAGGCAGCCTGCTTAATATCTGTTCTGACCCTTCATTTAACACTTCTACCTCTACATTCTACACCGCTTTAACTACACGCTGCTAGTTGTGCTAATTTGTCCCTGCAGCTCCCTCCTGTTCTAGTTTCTTCTGTTACTGCCGTGCTTGCTTTGCCATCTCTGGCACTGTGCATCATGTATATTCCATATCTCAGTGATACAGTATGTGCCCGCTGGATTTCGTTCTGCACACGCCTTGGGGTATTTTTCTGTGCTCCACTCAGAATTGCACATTATTTGGATGCATTTGGGGTAGACCCTCTAGCATTTTTGATAAATACAACTGCATATTCAAATTAAGTATAAAAACTGTACCCTAATTCTACATTTGTCTAAATCCTTGCTTTGACAGCCAGTGCAGACACTGCTTTTGGGATTTTACCGCAGTATGCCCTCGTCATTACCTGTACCAGGAACATGTAACTGTAAAAGAGTGTGTTGTGCACTGCTGCCGTCTACCACTGGGAATATAAGCTTTCATTTAAGCTACTTAAGTAGCAGCTGCATGAGAATATGTAGAAGTCTGAAGAAAGGAAATGTGGGTTTTCAACAGAACAGGCAGAGTCTGTCCTGTTAGTGCATCATTTGGCTTCACTTTTCCTCATTATGAATTATCCATATGTCTCCAACACGTACACAAACATCCACACAGCTATACACAGACACAAACACATGCAGTCAGAATCTAGTAGTGTCAGCACATAGCCTACTCTAGCACTTTCACCAAACAACATAATGTGGCATTGAGTGCTGGAATGGGGTGATTTCGTGTGAACAGCCTGAACAAACAACCCATACCAAGAGGAAGTTCCATCACGAGGTCAGGGTTTTGTTAGGACAGGCCAAATATGAGTGAGAACTGCATATCAAAACAACTACATAATGGATTCCTATTCTTCTGGAAAAAGGAAATGCTTTTGTGTTTTCTAAATGTCACACTGAAAATGAGTTACATGGCTATAGACCAGATTTAATGCACCTCAATACATTGTTTTTTTTTTGTTTTTTTGTTTTTTAATAAGGCTCAGTTTTTGTTCAGACATTGTTTTCCTTGTTCTGCATTGTTCCCATTTCCTGTTTTTAATGTTATCTTTTATTTGTGCAGCTACTCAATTTTCTATACATACACAGGCTTATCAACAAACATGTTGTCACATTCAGTTGCTTTTCTGTCAAATTTCAAGTGTATTATATATTCAGTCATACACTCAACAAGGACAATCCTGAAATAATTCATGAAAACATTGGTCATTTGTTTACATTTTCACTTTGCAATGGCACGTGATCCATCATTGCCAACTTTATTGTTACAGTTTGTTTATGAGATACATGTAAGACTAATGTTGGAAGACTAAAAAAAAAAAAAGCAATAAACAAGAATAATGGCATTGTCTTTCTGGTGATAAAACAGAGAATATTGATTTTGTGCAGATATACAAATATTTATTTGTAGAAATATTGGGAGATTTTATCTTTATGCCTCTGGGGACAAAATAGGATAGTTTCACATTTTTTTCCTCAAAGGATCAGTGCATTTTCAGTTTTTGGAAGTTTTTCAGTAATTGTGTTTTAATCAAGCTTTGACAAATCATTTTAATATTGTTGCACTTGTAATACAATAATGGGAAAGGTAATAAACAGACCACCTTCTCCACAATAACATTTAAAACTTTTACCTGAATTTAATTTTTGAAGGTTCAGCCTTTTTGAATCTGATGTGTCATGTGTATTGTTTTTTTTTCAAAACAGTACAGAAATGGACTTCATCTTTGGAAAATTCCCTCTTAATTTACATATCTGAGTTTGTATTTATATGACCTTTAGATTCTTTTAGATACCACATTGAGAATGAAGACTGAGAACGTTATATCTTATTAGTTACACTGTTATTACATCATGAAACATTTAGTATCGAAAAAAATGACAGCTTCAGTGTTCATCTGGGTACTTTAAAATTCCTTTAAAAGTATAATATATAATATTTCCATACTAAAATATCAACAAAATGACTATTGTAATGTTTTAGCTTCAGATTATATTAAATATTTAACGTATAAAGACCCAAACATCAACTTTTTAACCTAAACCATCTACTAATGTAAACTGTTTAATACCTGTTGATCCACTAATCCTATCAATTCATGTAAATAACTGGTTTAAAATGCAATTTGTCATCTTCTCATGGTCATTAAACATGATCCATTTGGACGTTCAGGGGCTCTGTAGTGAACATGGAAACACCATCATCTTCTACAACATTGATTCACCAGTAAAACCCATGGAGTTTGATTGACAGTGGATGGAAACACTGGGTTTATGTTCAATTAATGATAGATTTTATTGAAAAAGTTGCTCTTTTTCTGCAATTTTCTCTGGTTTTGGTATGATAACCTTCAACTTTAATGTGAGCTTTTACAAACATCTTGATGATCAGTAAACTAACTGCAGGAAAATACCCGATTTATAGTGATAACGTGCAAAAGGCAGAGGATAATTTCATACTAAACAGTGATTTCATTTGAGTATTGACATAAAAGTAGTGCTGGGTCTTTATGGGTTAAATCAATGTCATCATATCCTGATTTTTTATCGTATTGTAATAAATTAAAAATATAGAAAATAAGCTTTAATACTTCCTCTCGAATCATGTCAGACACATTTTCGTAGGTGGCGACACTAACTCCCAAGATCCAACACTGTTTCATGACACTGTACCTCACAAAAGTATATATTTTGTTTTGATAGAGACCCCTAGTGGTATAAAGATATGTGTCTATGACAAATTTATAAACCATAGGTGTCTGTTCTCTATTGAAATAAATCAGGCAATATAAAATATTTATTGACAAAAACAAGAAAGCGCACTGTGTCTGATATGAAGAATGCCCCAGCCACTGGTTTGTCCATAAACATTACCCCGTTGTCCCATTCTCAGTTGTTGTTTGTAAACATTACATATGCAGTGTGTATTTTCTGTATTTCTAAAGGTCAGATTTGCATCCCTGCCTGAATCATGCATTACGATATCCCACCCTGTACAGAGGGATGCCTTAATGCATTAAAAATATCACACCTAATCTTTTATGAGGGGAAGGGTTTCAGTAACTTGTCAAATCTGTCACACAGCATTTCTTTTAAATCTATTGATGGGTGTTCTGTCTAAATGTGTGGATGTGTTCTCACATATAGTGCTGTAGAAGCGGTGCATTCATATTCCAGTCTGTACACACAACGGGTTTGTAAATGTATTTATTGTATATGACATTTTTGACAAGTATTCACTGTTAGAAAAATACAAATTTCATCACTGTGTTCTCTAAAACTGTCACCTACATTTGCACTGTGGTTTCATTTATCAGAATCACATGTCGCTGCATTTTTCTCAGTCAGAGTACAGAGCAATAATAACCTACCAGATAAAAAAAACAAAACAAAACGAAACAAAGAACAACATGAAAAAACTGTGTACTATAAATGTAAATCTGAATATCAAAGAATATGCGTATTCTGTGTTCACTGTTTTCTGTTTCAAAATTAATTTATGTCTGAAATTGCAGAAAACATAGAAATTTAACAGTAACAAACACACGTTGGTGCTTTGCCACTGTTTATTCAATACAGTACATACAGAACAGATAAATTAAATATCATTAATCACATTAATTTATCATAGATAGCGTGTGTTTGGAATAATACTCAGGCTGTGTTTGGATTCTAACACGTGTGTTCTGTAATATATTCAGTAGATACAAAGGGTATAAGTGTGAGTTACAACAGACTGGTAGGAGGCCATGGTGAGCCGTTGCATGGGTTTTCAATGGAAATAAAAGGCTGAACAGGTAATAACAGCTCACTCATTTGGAGAGGTAGGTAGAGGCGGCTTTCTGGCACTCTGCATTACAATAGCAGGGTTTTTTTTTCCTCAACAAAACATTCTACTGAAAGAATAATTCAGATTCTTAATTCAGAAAAAAACAAACAAACAAAAAAAAAAACATAGAAAAGACTTTTGACTTTCACAAATTACAGAAACAGGTCAAACTGGATAAACAAATATCACCACTAAAAACAAATCTTCATCATTTAAGCCATGCATCTGTGGACTATTTGTATGTACATTCTTCAAAAGGTATAGATGACCTACGTATGTGCCATCTGACCAGTGTTGGTAGTTGAAGAAAAGACCCTAAGGTAATGCCAACCTACAGCTTACACACTATGAGTTATGTTTTCTGCAAAGCATTATATTCTGCCAGTTGAGTGTCGTGATCATGTTTTAATTCGAATGAAATACTGTCATAAAAAAAGGGCAAATAGAGTCATAGTTGGTGTATATGGGAAGGGTCCTGGCAGTCTGTCTTTATGTTGACTTACGATGTGAAAGATGACAAATGCAAATATGACCTGTTGTCTTCCTCTTTTCTGTTAACACAACATTAAACAGGATGTGCCTAGAGAATCACAGTATCCCAGCCTGACCCACTGAGGCAGTGAGGAGACGAGAAAAATAAAAACACATTATTGTTCTTCTGAGTCACTGGGCATCTCTGTCTGTCCCCAAACTGCATGGATGAATGCTTCTGGGAAGACTTTGTCCCCTAATTTTATTTGTTGGATTGCAGCTGAACCCTGACATGTCTGGAGCCACTCATTTCAGCACCGGCACCATTTCACGCTTTATTTATAATTTAAACAGAGCCACTCTGCGGGGGATGAATAAATGTTTGTTGCCATGTGCAGATGCAGTAAACACCTCCTTTGAAAGTCAATGATGTGTCTGCACATGTAACCAAATCAGAGTGGCAGACTAGCAATATAGGAAATGTAGCTGTGAAGAACTAAACAGCGGGATCATGATTGGGATCACTGTGCAATGTGCATGATGCAGTGTGTCTATATGTGTTCATATATATGTGTGTGTGTGCATGTGTGTGTGTCTTCCCAGACCCCACATCTTTATCAGTGCCAGTGGAGCCCTTGTTTTCTGTGGGATCCAGATACTAAAACAGCACTAAAACAGTGAAGGAAAACATCACCAATGAATCAACAACAAATGGTTTCTATTCACATTTGTTTATGGAATAACAACCAGGGTCACTCTACTATGGCAGTCTTCCAGTGCCTCATCAAGATCTGTAAAATAAAAAGACTTTTGTTAAGTGCAATTCTCCAAACAGCCTCAAATATTGGGTCTCAAGTAAAGAACAATTTTCTACATCAGTGTATGTTTAGCAGACCTGGATGCATTCACCTTTTTTCCCCTCATGTTTTAAATTTTCTTTGAAGAATCAACTAATGTGCAAGTGAACTAATTCGGTTGTAGGATGTCTAATGACTACGCTGTAATTGTAATTGAATTTTTTTTTTTCACCAAACGATGGCCTATTTCATCACTTTGAAGCAATTCTGAGTTTGGAAGCTGTTTAACATTTATGTGGGTCATTAACGCAGTTGCTTAATCTGACATGCCACACACATACCAGCACATATTACCTTAAAAAGTTAGAGGAAATACAGATAAGAGTAAGAAAAGTTATGATGCCAAATAGATAAAGACTAATGTGGTGACTAATTACTGATGCTGATGAAATAACTACATATGCTAGTTGAAATAAAATTGCATTTTTGAAAACGTTTTACATTATTATTATTATTATTACATTATTTATAGTCTGAGTTATAGAAGTTTACAGTTTGCCATTAGGGATACTAGAATACTGCATACTGCTTAGTCAGAAAATAACTAAGAGGACATTACAAATAATATATTATGTAAGCTTAAAAATGAATAAATACATAAATCAATACACCAACCAAACAAGAAACACTGATGGGAATATTTTTCAAGTACATTCTTACATACATCATTCTTTTATTTGCCTTAGCAGCGTAAGATAACCATTATTTCTGGCTTTCATTAACTCTGAAAATGCTTTATTTGAAACCATGAAGTATACGCCAGGGCACTTGAACCTAATGATGCTTTGCTCATGTATATCCACTCACTATATAAAGTCTTCAAGAGGATATGATAGTAATTCTGAGTGCAATGATACACTCCCTAATAGCACTATTGAAAAGTTCAACACCCTTACATCTCCCTTTGAGGGAAAATATGAAAGCCTCAGAGGCTATTAATCTTAACTGAAAATGAGAACATAACTCATTAAGTCATCATATATTTCAGCCCGGAGCCCATTAAGTCCACTAAGTAATTCAAAACACTGCGAGGCTCTTCATAAAACTGCATTTAACCAACTCACTGTCATGCGGTTCAGTGTAATATACTTGTAAAAACATGATGCACGTTCTAAATTTACACTGCCTCCCATTTATCTAAAAATTAACCATATTTTGATTGTAAAACAAGTAATAACAAATCATGATTATATAAACCTTTCAGTTAAATAAACTCAGTGCTCTCTGTGCAAATTTCCATAATGATTCAAGTGTGTGCAGAACTCTGCACAGTCTTACTTACTGGGCTAACTTGCAGTTGGTTGTTGTGACAAAGCGTCCTGTGTAATGAATGTTGCACCTGACCACATTGTTGGTAAAATCTGACTCCAGCACCAAGAATTTGGGATTAACCTGAAGCTGGACACACAACAAAGGGGATAAAAACACGTTAGGATACTTTAAGAGAAAATGTCTAATATATAATGTATGCAATAGTATAGTATACTATAGTATAGCAATGGATGGTATTGTATAGCATAGCATAGCATAATGATGGATGGTATAGTATAGTATAACATAATGTAGCAGAGTATAGTATAGTATAGCATAGTATAGCATAGCAATGGATGGTATTGTATAGCATAGCATAGCATAATGATAGATGGTATAGTATAGTATAACATAGTGTAGCATAGTGTAGTATGATATAGTGTAATATAGTATAGCATAGCATAGCATAGCATAGCAATGGATGGTATTGTATAGCATAGCACAGCCATAGCATATGATGGACGGTATAGTATAGCATAGCGTAGCATAGTATAGTATAGTATTGTATAGCATAGCAATGGATGGTATTGTATAGCATAGCATAGCATAGCATAATGATAGATGGTATAGTATAACATAGCGTAGCACAGTATAGTATAGTATGATATAGTATAATATAGTATAGCATACAATAGATGGTATTGTATAGCATTGCATAGCATAATGATGGACGTATAGGCTAGTATAGCATAGCGTAGCATACTGTTATATAGTATAGCATAGCATAGTATAGTATAGCCTAGCAATGGATGGCATAGCATAGCGATGGATGGTATTATATAGTATAGCATAGTATACTATAGCATAGCAATAGATAGATAGATAGATAGATAGATAGATAGATAGATAGATAGATAGATAGATAGATAGATAGATAGATAGATAGAAGCACCTAGATCTCGCAGCAGATTTACAAAATAAAATATGCATGACAAACAAATTGGCTGGAAGAAGAAATATCTCTGAGCCATGAAGCACTGCATACAAACCCAGGGGATTTAAACATTTTAAATCTTTAGTAACTTTATTACTGTTTTATAACACAGATCGATTTGTTTTGGTGACCTAGAACTTCGCTGCTATAAAATGTGACTCTAGGTTCTGACAAGTTAACATACACACACCACATTGTTACTTGACTCTTACCTTTAGTATGTAGTTTCCTGGCTTGATATCTGTAATATCGATCCACTGGCAGTCAATATCAGCATTGTATGTATCGTAACATCCTGGGCTCAGGCCCTGAAGAAAACATGACAATAGGATGTGAGTCTTATACACTGTATAGTACACATATAAATAACATGATACAGTAAATATTACATGTACTAAGTGAATGGGACATAAATAAAGTGATTAGATCCAGTGTTGTACTAGCATTAATTGATTTTTAATTGATCATCATTAGAAAGTGTTGCAGTGGTGGATGTTGTTGTAGTTTCATTTCTACTTCATTACTGATGGTGTTTTCGCTGTATTACCTGAGTGTGAGCTGTGCAGGCATATCGCTTTAGGTGGCCAAAGTCACAAGTAGTGTCCTCTAGACAGAAGCTAGCCTTGTGTCCCTCTGCAACTTTACGGCCGGTGCTGACCTCCAGTAAATCATAGTGGCTGAACTCATCCATGCTGTGGTAATGTCTGTCAGAACCAACAAGAATCATGTAGTCAGACTTGAAGCAAACAGCTCTGTTGATGTGAGCAACTTCTATAGTTCAGACTGTCATAAATGTGATGCTGTGTGCTAGGTGTGTTTATGGAATCAGAACATAATACTATGTTTTATGGGTTATAGTGCTACCTAGGTCTGCCATAAAAATGTGCTGTGGGTAGAGGCACAGCACAGGGACATCTCTGTACAGGTCTCCAAACACTATATCCATTTCATTAACTGGCCACAGGATTTTCCTCTGTGTCAGATACTGCTTTTTTCTTTAAGGCTTATTGCCCAACCAATGTTAAAAAAATAAAAATAAAATAAATAAATCCTTAATGCACACAGTTAAAGCTACTATAAAAACACTAATACACTAACATAATTACATTGCAATATTCTTGCTTAATTATATCTTTTTATTTAACATTTTGTATACGCTATATTCAGCTTTGTTAACCTCATCTGTTAAAATTTAAATCAGCTGATGTCGTACCTTGACTGAACACATTATAAAGGCTCAAAGGACAATAGATGCTAATTAATGACAACAGTAAAGTATTGCTGAAGCAAGACATTAACACCCTAATGATGTATGAATGTTGTTAATTAGCTTGTATTAGTAGGAGACATCAGAGGTGTTTGTGTGGGCAAGTGTGTTGGTGTGTATGTGGCTAATTTTCATGAGTGTGTGCATGTGTACGTGCCCAGTGTGTTTGTGTGCTGGTTGTAGCATGTGCATGTTTGCACAGCTTTAGCAGCTTAGAAAAGCCTGGATGCACATGACCACTGATCATCTCAGATGAACTAGGATATGGAGTGACTTTGTCAGTGAGTTGCTGCGTTTGGAATGATGGGCGATATTAAGCAGTACTGGTATCATTTCGACCTCTGTTGAATGTTTAAGTTACCGCCGATATTATTCTGTTTTCACAAGCTTGTAAATAATTGAAGTACATGCTAACAACGCACTATTAGTCCGATGTATTTGTAGCACTGAGGTGGAATCATTGAGTGTGCTCGAAGTTGTGAAACACCACAGGACATGAAGGGGTTGTCAAGTTTCTAAAAGCAACATTATTTGTGACAGATATTTATGTTACCACTTAGCTTTTTAACTGCTTATGCAAAGTATTTACACTATGTACAGTGGCTAAACACATGTCTGATCACACATGGCTAAATCTAATGATTATTGTGCTGCATGATACATATAAACTAGTCGGTTGTTCATTTGCTGCTGATCTAGTCAACATTATTTCATTGCACCATATACAATGTAAACCATTTACAAGGACAACATGAATGTGTCACTGTTCCTAATGTGGGAAACTGCAGGGTGGACTACAAAGCAGGATTTATAGAGGTTTTTTCTTTCTTTTTTTTTTTTATTCCCATTATTCTATACAGTACCTTTAATGGTGTTTACTTTAGTTGTTGTAGTAAGTGAGGTAAGCATTCGTTCTCCAACTGTCAGACAAACTCAGACTACATAAACATTGCCCTTTCGCCTCACTTCATGGCCCATATTTCAACATAGCAACAGCTTTTACTGGAACAGTCATTAAAGATTGAAGGATGACTTGGAAGGAAAAGTGGGTACTTTCCACTTACGGAGCAAGTGACCATTCAAGTTCTCATTCTTTCCATAGGAGCAGCAACCAATTAAGTACTGCTTTCAGGTAGAAACCTGTCTGGTGTTGTTAAGTGAGCCTGAATATTTAATGTAGGTATGTGCATAAATTACTCAGCTGTCTCTGTTAACATGCAAATGCACAATATGTGACTGTGTCTGCTTTTGTAGGTCCGTTTCATGTGGAGCTCTCAGGGCACATATTCACTATGTACATGCATGTACTGCATGCATTAACAGGGGGAGAGGGGGACTGTGGGACAAGGAATGCTGAAGCATAGTTATTGTTTATGTTACCAAAAATGACATTAGTTCAGTGGAAGTTTTGAGACAATCTATGCTACATTTGAGTGAGACAGAGAGGTAAGTAACTGAGAGTAACAGACACTTTTCTTTGAGGTGCTGGTCCAGCCTCTTTTTTTCCTGGATCTCCTTACTGACTATGTCAACAAGAGAGAATGTAGTGTTGGAACGGCACACAGCAGATTTAACAGGAATAGCTTGTAATTGTAACATACAAAACATTCAAATCCTATGTCATAGTCATGAGTCATTTTCCACTTATGTCACAATAAACAAGACTTTGAGACTTTCTCAGATCGTAGCATCAGCTGTAAATCATAGAGAATTACAGAAGGTTCTTTGTGGAATGTCCGCAAAGTTCATGCAGTCTGATACTTTAAAAGACGTTGATAAATTACACAGATGTTAAGGAACTTCTTATTAAGTTCACAACTAAATAAAAGTTGATTAATAGGACTTTAAATGACTCCCAATTGCCTTCTGTACTTATTGGACTGAAAATAGATTCTACATGATGCTGTCTTCATTTGTTTAAAACAAAGATCCAAATTTCCACCATTTCCTCTGCGCAGGGTGCTCCAGAGAATACAGTTTCCTTATTCTTATTCAGATTGGGAAAATACAGAAGTTAACGTAAAAAGCAACTATAAAGCTTATTCAACAAAAATGTAGGGCAAGAAAGTTTATTGTAAGAATCTAGGCTACAGATTTTCTTTCTCTAAAGAGATTTCTTTGTAACCAAACTCTGTCCCAGTAACCCATATCCATGCCATCATACTTTTGCAGTTGTGTGTGATCTTGTGTCACAGATTGACAAGAAAAAAATGGATTGATTTGTCATTCTGATGACACAGCCAGTGGAATGATTGCCTTGGCTTTCTGCCTCCTGGGAACCACTGTGTAAATGCAGAGTGATGTCAGACAGCAACACTGCCAATCTCCTAACGGCCAGTCAACATTCCTCTGAGATGAGGATACTGAAGCAGAGCCTGGCACTAGCATAGTGGGTGGATTTACTGAGATTTAAAAAAAAATCTACATTGTATATAATCATAAAACAACAACTTTACCCAAAACCCAGCAGGCCCCCATAGATATTCAGTTTGAGCCCCTGCTACTTTGCTAACTGACTTTGAGAACTGAGACAGACATAAAAAAAAAAAAAAAAAATCTTAAATGTACCAAACATATAACATTGTATTTCATCATACTGTATCTTGAATGTATGTCACATTTACATTAAATGGTATGGGTTTGACTTGATTTGATTCGACTGCCTTTTTGTGTTTCCATTATATAAAAGAATCTGGAATCTAGTTCTTTGGTACCTGTTCTGTCGAGGTTCTGAAACAGGTGAGGAGATACTAACACTTGATGTATCAACACTAGAGACCACTGATTGGTCAGAGAATTGTCTCTGCATAATTGTGTCATCAATGTGCAACCTGCCATTTAAAAAACAATTGGAAAAAAAATGGAAGTTTGCAGTAAATATAGCGGTAGGTTAATCCACACGATGACAGCCCACAAAACAAAACTACACTGTGGTCGGTTGAGGATATTCACACATTTCTGTCCAAAGTGGCTGAGATAAACAGTACAACACACAACAAGTGAGTTTATCAGCAAAATCTCTGAAAAATGTCTTGGAAGTTACATTCCACATTGCTATGACATCCAGGTATTCTAAAGTCGGTAGTATCCTGCAATGGGAATGTTCTCCAGGAGTGGTACCTGAGTCAAATCAAGTCAAGTCGAGCTGGTTCCATAGTAGTGGAAACGTGGCATTAGTGTCTGGTTTTGTATTTAACACAGGCCCCTTTTAGCGCTGTACATACAAACTAACATCGCAGCCAAATTTGTAGAACCTTTAGTTGGACACTATGATTTCCGCTCTGCATTCACCTTCCTCCAAATTACACCGACACACACCACATTAACCTACTGGACATAGACTTAGTGTCATGTACTTTTTAAATTGGGAAACCTTTAATTCTGGGTTGTGGGAATGTCCATGTTTCTTCTGTTGTGCAGGTGCATCAGTATATTCTCTGTGTTCCTATTGCTAGTGTCGACAGTGTCCTACCACACCTGACCATTAAGAATGCATTATGTTCACATTCTGCAGATGTCTACTCTATTATACTACTCTTATTCTTTGAGAGCATTAGTACACTGCAAAAAAGGGGTGTATAAAAACAAGATAAAACACTAAATCTGAGGGGAAAAACGTACTAAAAACAAGTGAAACATCTGTCCATGCAGCAAGATACTTTCACTTGCCAAGATTTCTTGAATTAGGATTGTTAAATATAGAAATAAGCATGTCTACAGATGTGTGATCACTTAAAATAACAAATTAACTTTTAAGACAAAATAAATGATCTAACACTTCTAAATCAGTGTTTTAAATCTTGGTAAGAACCAAACTACGTGCAGTGTTATCATCTTCCTGTTTCAAAGACCGCTGTGTTTCCAGATGCAAAGAGGGGTCGTGGTACTCTAAATCTAATCTAGACATGACATATCTCCAGTATATTAAATAAATATAAGGATCAAGTTTAAAGCAACCTATGTGTGACCTATATGTATCCTACTATGTGCAGACATATATTAATCATTTTATTATTTCCATAATTCATTCATTTTATGAACCACTTAGTTCTCAGAAGGGTCACAGGGATGCTGTCGCGTATCCCGGGTACCAGTAGGTGAAGGTGGGCTACACTGTGGATGCGCTGTCAGTTCAGTGCAGGGCTTATTTCCATATTATTAAAGTAAATGTAGCCTGCTTTTTTTCATATAATGATGAATCATGCATTTAGTTACTGTATGTCAGATTCAGAATTTAGGGCACTGTATATTTTCCATCCCTTGGTCCATATGTTTGCAGGAGAAAACATGACCATGACCCTAAAGATTAATCATTTGTGTGAAAATTCCAGAGAAGAAGAAAAAAGTAATCGAATGTGATGATGTATATTCTATTTATTTTAAGCCATTTGACACCGAGTGTACTATTAGAAGTGTACATACTGTGATCACCCACTCCTAGCTCCCAGCACAACACAAACTCCAACACAGACTCCATGTAAACAGATGAGCATGCATACATTACATATTGCACATCTAGGCACAATAATAGCTTAACTTTTTAAAATTAGGTTAATATTCTATTTCATTACAATTTTACTATAGGTTTTGGACGTTTTGAGGCGATAACCCATATTTAATTCACTAAAATTAAAACGGAGAAACGGAGGCATTTTAGAAAAACAAACATAAGGTCATTTCAATCTCAAAAAAGTTGTGATGAGGTCAACAAAAGCACCAAACTCTGATGGTATGAGGGTATTTCAGTGCTTATATGTGCAGCTTGCATATCTGGAAAGGCAACATCAATGCCTAGTATAAATGTATACACAGATTTTAGAGCAACGTATGCTTCCATCCAGATGTTTTTTTCAGGGAAAGCCTTGCATGTCTCAGGAGACACTGCTAAACTTCATACAAGATCACCAATTGAGAACAATTTGATGCATCATTAAAAGAGCATGATGGTAAATAATTGTTGCACTTTGGAGACTGTAGTTTCTGCTTCAAATTTGACCAGATTTTTGACTAAAAAAAACTTTTGACTAAAAATATGTGATATATTTTTCCATGTTGTTCTATTGTGAATTATATATTAGGTTACAAATTCTGCAAATCAGTGCATTGTATTTTACAGTTTACTCAACAGTCACACTTTTATAGAAATGTTGTATAATAGTGCAACACATTGGTAAGATTTCGAGACATCTGGCGTTCCACAATCACCTTTATAAAACCATAAAGAGCCATGAATCCTCATACCTATATACATGCACTGCTAAATAAAGACATTCTTCAACAATGCAATCAGGGTTGACATATATTGTAAATGCTTTCTAACTAAGTTCATGATTACCGTAACAGCTGATACTGCAGCCAATAACATAAGACTAGCTGATTAGGTGAAATCTGGTTTGTGTTAGCTACTTACTGATGACAGCTGTGCCACTCCCAAGTATGCCGTGGCCTGTTAGGCATGAAGTCAGCAGTCCCCTTGTTCTTCACCCTCTGTGGGAATCGTAACAGGACCCTCACATCATAGTCGGTGGTCTCAGGGCTATATGCAGAACTAAATGGCAGGCACATACAGTTTATCAAAACAAAAAATGGCAAGGGAAATTACACAAGTATATGCAAAAGAATTTTTGTCTGTTCCTCATGACTAAACAACAACAACAACAAAAAAGAAAGACTGGAAAAGCTCGGAGGCAGGAGCGTGTACTAAATAATTCATTCAACAGATTACAAGCGTATCTCCAAATACACCATTTCAACACGGGGAAGGGAACAGAGCAAGCAAGGTATGCAGTCTGTGGCATGATTCACTATTTGTGTGAAAGAGTTCACAATACCACTGAAGATCTAAGCCATTTGTCTTGTGGCTGTTGTTGACATTGGAGTGTATGGCAAATTACAACAGCCCATCTGTCGGTGATTGCTGCAAACTCAGACAGGATATGAAAGGGCTTTGAGGGATGGCTGTGCTTGTGATAGGAAGAGGGCAAATAGAGCAGCCACAGGGACAGCACACTTCCATCATTTCAATAGTGTCCTTAGTGCAGAGGCAGTCAAAAGGGCCCAAACACAGGGCGCACGGGGATGCTACTGCCATCACAGACCTCAGAGTAATAAAACTAACCAAATCCAGTATCTCCAAATGTGCTGTTGGAAAACCTGTTTCATTATTAGATATTTCTGTGCTAGTCCTTATGGCTGTTTCAGAACTAGAAACAGCTCTTTTACTGGTTAATGCTGCCCAAAAATGGAGCAAGTAATAACACACTGTAATCATGCATTACAGTTATGAACTTCTTTGGAATGCATGATCCAGCAATCAATTTTCTTATCCTGTACAGGGTCTCAGAGGGTTCTATCTAGCCTGGATTGTGTGGAAAGCAAACTGTACTGGTGTCAAACTTATCACAGAGCTGCATTACAACATAAAACACAATTTGTTATTTCAACCTCTCTAAGCTTGAACGCCATCAGAATGCTCTAATCATGCTACTCTTAAGATGTTCCAGAAACTATTAGAATAACAACATGTGTCTCTATCATGAAAACAGAATCTGCAGAGAAAGGAAATTGCTCAGAGTCTGTGACACTGGGACAAATAAATTATTAAAGTAAAAAAATGTATGAATACACAAATGCGAGCCAGTGAAGGACATCTAATATTACCTTGACAAGCATTTTTCCTCAGAAGCACAGCGGAGAGAATACATATGGGCTCTCTGGATATATGTGGAAGCCTGGACATAGTTAGGATCTGGAACTAGGTCGGGCAATCCTGAAATGATAGACAGATTACTCATATGCTGTTGTAAGATTAATGGTAACAACATCAACCAGCTTGAAAATGGCACAAATTTGTTCAAAACTTTAAGGTGAAAGGTCAAACTAATCAATGGATCAATCCAACTAAAGGAGTAATTTTATGGAACCTCTGCATATATAACAGTTTTTACTATTACTGTTTTATTATTATTATCCAAATGTAGTTATGGGAGGACCATGTTTCAGTGTCTGTGAATTCCACGTCATTCCAATATTGCACTGGTGTCTTTGCTAAAAAAAAAACCCAAAAACTATCTTTGACATGTTTGTCATCATTTTTTTATTACCTGGTATTTAGAGTGGTGTTGATGGAAGATATAATGTGGCCTCCATGTAGCAACAAGGCCCACAGTTCAGGACTGGGTCACAGTAGAGAAAGCTATTGGACTCTAATTACTGTATTGTGCATTCCAGATTATTATCACAGCTTTTAATGAGACACTTTTGCTCCAGAATCTTCTCTGACACAGCGAGTTGCAGTGAGAGAGCATGGGATCATTTGTGCGAAACATACAATATATGCACATTTATACATTTATAATGCATTTATAGAAATGCAACTTCTCATTAGGAAAAAAAAACGTGTAAATAATTTACTACCTTGGTCCTGTGATGTGATCTTGGATGACACTAATCTCACTATGAGCATGCTACTTTAACATTAAGCTAATGCAGGATGACTCGTCATGTCTTTTGGGAATAAGCTAAACTTAGAAACACATGACAGTTTGTTAAAATGCAGCTAGAAATTTCTGCAAACAAATGACATGAATTAAGTGATGTACGAAGACAAGGGTGAGAAACAACAGACGAGCCGATAGTAACAGAGAGATGGGGAATGTGCATGCCAGGGCAAGACAACAGTGATCTCATGCCCCTGCTGTTTTTAAAGTAGGCCACTGACCAAGTCTGTCAGAAAATCTGAGGTCAACCTGAGGAGGATAAGTGAAAGAAAAAGTGGGCCTGTTTTCCTATAGAGAGTCTGTTCTGTTCCAAGTAAAAGCAACACCACTGAGGCTTTCTGGTGTAGCTTATCACCTCTGTCTGTTTAGGTCACAAAGGCCAGACACCCTTAAGCATGAATTTGTTTACACAAGTGAAAGTCAATCCACCAGACTCCTCAGTCTGGAAGCACTAATGAAATCACAAATGATATAAACCCCTCAGTTACTGTTGCCTTACATATTTTAATATGCAGAAAATAATTATTAAACCACTGATTTTGAATTAACATGAGGACTTGTTTTGGTCTGTTTATGGAAACCAAATAGGAAGTTTCACATTTTTATGCTTATGCATGATTTAGCATCCAGGTGACTCCTTGTTCCTCAACTACAAGTTTGACTAAGGGCCGTGCCTTTCCAGGCATTGTGTAAACATCCTGACAGCTTTCGCAAGTAAACGTATAGGACAGGGGGAAGCTTCCTGGGGCAGATCATGTAAACACTGTAAGACCAGTGTGAAACACAAAGGTTTTCCAACAGTGCTCTCAACTCTATTTTTTCTCTTCACCCAAGATAGGCTTTGTTCTCTGCACCCTAATCTTTTGAAATGTGAAATTGGGTCTCTTTCAGAGGGATAAAGTGCATTGAGAAGCCAAAGCTGATCAGCTCTCGACAGCATGTGACAAAGCCACACATTACACTCTAAGTGGGGCACGGAGAAAAGATACAGAATCTTGCCAGGCTTTTTATACCATCTAATGTAGCATTATAAAGAACATGAGGACTGTCTCTCTTCGATTCCTCACACTTCCCTTTTTAAGCTAGTGCTGCTGAGGACCAATATCTGAACATCATTTATGTTTAGATAAAAATATTTTTAAAAAGCAATATTACAAGGACATGTGATAAGGAGCAAATGTCAGACTTCTTCACGAGTTTAACAGTAACACACAGTAGCTGCTGAGTTGCCTTCAGGCTGTCTTAATGAATAATTCTAAACCAGTCAAGGTCTAGTAGTCTTTACTTATGACTGCTTGTGAGTTTGTCAGAGAATAGGAAAGTGGAAATGAATGAGATTAATGACAGTGTGTTGAAAAGGTTGGGGCATTTTAATGATTACATTAAGAGCAGGAGATTACCAAAGATGCCTACAGAGAATGTATAGACCACTGCAGAGGTTATTGTTAAATCTCAGAGAAGTAAAAAAAAAAAAAAAAAAAATCTAGACATTTACAATCTTAAATCACACCTAGTAATATCAAAAATTAATTAATTAATCGCAAGGAAAGAGTGATAAAATGATAGTGCTGCATAATTTCTTAACGTAAAGATACAGTTTCTTAGCATCATTGATTAAAAGAATCCATAATTACCTTTAAGGATATCGTAATGCAAGTGGTCTGATAGGAAGCAGGAATAGCCCACCCTTCTGTGGACAGCTTTTGGGCTGTAGCAAATACACCCAATGACGGGTGCATTTGGCCAATCACTGGTGTTTTCAGACATGTCACTGACAGCTGTGACTACAACCACTGTTAGGATTCCATCAGAAACTACTCGACTGCTCTACTCTGTGGATTGACATGGTAGTCTGAGAGAAAGTCAAGTCATCTACATTTAGACATTATTTTGGACTAAAGGGACAAAGTTGCAGAACTAAGACATGCATTTCCAAATTCTGCTGTTCTGATTTCTGTTTATGCAGCTTTTAGTACTAGAACACTTATTACAGAAGTGGACAGCACTTCCCACTAAAAACAGCTGTACTTTTCCTGCCTTGGTGGTTTCAAAGTATGTGCTCAGAAAAGGGCTCAGAAAGGCCACCTGCAATTTTGCCAAATTGCTCAAACTTTGTACATGAAGTGTAAACTCGTGTTTGCTGAATGTGGTAGTGTCTAAGTTCCTGCCTCTTCACACCACATTCTCCTATGACCACTAATGCTTTGCAGCTTTGGCTGCAGGCCAAGCTCTATTTATATGAATCTGGGAATAACTTGTCAGTGAAAACATTTGACAGCTAATAGCAATGATGGGAAAATATCTATCTAATAAAACATTCATTTCATGGTCTTAAACTTCCATTGCAGCTATTTGTATTCACTTTTGGCTGCTAGTGATAATCCTTGCTTGCTTGTCAACACGCATTCGATCCCATTTGAAATTAACTGCATTTGTGGACTCTCACCAATGTAACCTATCCACTTAACACTTATTTTTTGTTTTAATTACATTTTACCTTGTAGCTCACTACCTCAATAGCTTTTATAATACTGTAACGGTTTAACATTGTGTCATGAAGCTGTGTAATAAAAATGTCAGCTTTTCAACAGCTCCCAACTGCTGAATCTTTATGACAGTGATTACCAAGAGATACCGAGGCCTTTGCACACATGTGCTGTAGAGGGCTTCGAGCTCTGTGACTAATCAATGATGGCTCTAAGGCACACTAAAGTGACTGCTGCACACAAAAGGAGATCGCTAGGTAAATCTGTATTATTAGCAGTCGGATAGGATTGTTGTAGGTCCACATCTCCTCTCATCTCAGCCTCATCATCACTGCCCTATAGCAGTAAGACCATGAGCAAAAAAAAATGTGCTGTTTACAGTCAGCTAATTAGACTTTATATTTTTTTTATCAGTATTGACAAAAAACTGCAGGAAGGCTTTACCTCCACAGTCATGATTTAAATAAACTATGTACTTTTTTAGAGTCAACATATTGCATGTTTTGACACTCCTCATTCTTGCTCTAAAAACTCTGACTAAATGGTTCTTTAATTTCCTGTAGCTGAAGCAATGGACCCCATGTGTTACAGGGACTTTCCATGTTCTCCCTCCCCCTCCAGGAGCTGTGAAGCACTGTATCCCCCTCCCTTATTTCCCCTCTCCTGTCTTCAAGCCTAAAAGACAGCCACCACTGCCTGAGTATACCCCCCTGTCGCCATCCCCCCTATGAAGTCACCACTATTACCAAACCCTGCATGCCTCATGAACCAGTCTACTTTTTCGCAGCACAGAACTCCCCACTGAAAAACACAGTGGCTCTTGTGTGTACTCTCTGTACATTGGCAGAGATTGCTCAACACCTGGTTTCAATAACCATGCATATGGGAAAAGATTAACATTGCGTCCACTTTGCTTTGTTTATAAACTTAAAAAAAAGGTTTGATTATTTCAGAAATATGAAAACATGAAAGTACATTGAAAAATTTGATTAAGTGCTATGCTTTCTACTCTCCTGGGTTTTACATATTTCAAAATCATATCCTCAGAAACAACATGGCTTTCATGTTCTGCCTCAAAGACAGAAATACTTGGAATAATCCCCACAAGTGAATGACATCTTTACTGTTTTATAAATATGTAAAATATTTTAAGCGCTTGGAATTTTGTTGAAAAATTGACAAATGTCTCTAAATCTGCTTTCACTTCCATCCAATTCAAACTGTGTCCCATCCTATCAAAATACACTATTATTTATAGCAAATATAAGATAAAGAATATGTTTTCTGAGTTCATAGACATTAAAACAAAATGATCACAGTACCTCTCTGTTCTGGTCGGTACACACTCCCAACATTAATATTGGGGTTCTCAGGGGCAGAATTTGGAGAGCTTCTGCCAGGAGGAATGGGTTGCAAGAATGGAGGCTGGGGTCTTCCAAATGGTGGAAATTGTTCATATTGAGGACTCCTGATTGGTGGTTGCGCTCCTGGTCCAGTTCTGTCCACTATCACAGGGGAAGCTTGGTTGGCATCAGGGGCAGAGACAGCAGGACCAGAGTTCTCATTGAAAAGACTATGGGTGTATCTGTGGTCCAGACCATCTGAAAATGGTGGTTGAGCTGCCTGTGGCACCACAGGCCCATAACCATAAGGCTGGTAGTAACGGTAGCCATCATCAGTAAAGTCAGAAGGAGAGCCTGGGAGTACGGGAGCAACACCACCTCCATATCCTACTCCTGTATAACCTTGACCAGGACCAAATCCACCACCACCATATCCTCCACCAGGAACAGGCTGAAAAGGTGGCTCATAGCTCCTCACTGGTCCCTCCCCAAAAGTTGGGTCGTAAGGGACTGGTTGGAAAGGACCCTGTTGAGGAAATGGATACTGTGGGTAGGATGGTACATTAAAAGATGATGAAGAGAAGGATGATGACGATGATGATGATGAAGATGATGATCCAGTGGATGGTCTAAATCGAGTGCTAGAGGATCCCTGGAATTGGCTACCTCCTGTGCTACCTGCAGTCTGTCTCCAGTTATCAGGTACTTGCCCAAAGCCAAAAGGATGCCTGGCTTGACCTCGAACAGTGTCTGAGGATCCTCTTGGAGGAGCCTGTCGTCGGACATTGCCTCCCTGAGGTCTACGTGTGGTGCGTGAACGAGCATCTGCCACAACCACCCTAGGACCTCTGTCCCGAGCCGCTGCTCCAGCAGGAACATACTCTGCTCCACTGTTAAGCAAGCTAAACAGCCGGCCATTGTTTTCCCACTGAATTACCTGCCTCCAAGGGGTGGCAGAGCCGTCCTGCCCTTGGCCCCGACTCTGACTTTGCCCCTGAGTCTGTGTAGCAACCTGAGCCTGCCCTATGCCCAGCAGGATGAATACCAAACATGCCACAACAAGAGGTAACATACTGGCTCTAAAGACGGCACAGCTCACCACTCTTGAAAACCCCTTCCAGTTCACCAACAGCTGAAACTCAAACCACCTGTAGTTTTGTCAATAAAACATGTGTATCCTCCTCCCGCGGGTTCGGCTTTGGTGTGAGTGTTGAGACCGATGCAGGGTTGAATAGTAAACCTGTAGATAAGTGCATCTGTGGATCTTCACTGTCAGCAGTAGAGATGTTTCAATGAGCATTCAGAAGCAGTCTTAAGCAGGAGAGTCAAAGACAGCTTCAGAAGACCCTTTGGTGGTGTTACCATCTGGTAGTAGTGCAAGAGTATGTCTTGACTTCTTGTTGGTCAGCTGGTTTGCCTGTCTGTTGACTGAGCATCGCTCTCTGCCTTTTAGAAAGAAGTGCCTGTGCACTGCATGACTGCAAGCTTCTATTTGCCTGATTACTTACAATGGGCTGTGAAAAAATCTGAAACTTTTTTTTAAGGAGAAGTCCCACATGGCCCTAGTGCTAGTGATGTTTCCTGGCCTGCAGCAGCCTGACTGTGTGAGGCGTCCAGGCTCGTCATCTGCAAAGGCATTCAAGACATACTGTAAAACATATCTCATATTCAGTGACTTGATTTTTTTTTCTCCTCACGTACAAACATACTCTAAATAGGAACAATGTGACCTCAGTTTCCCCACAAGTGTTTCAAAGACTTGTTATGTTATTGCTTTGCCTTTAAACTTTTAAAATTTGCAATAATGATGTGCAGATGGGAAATCGCAGGACAGTAATTGCTAACAGGGGCATCCTGTCAGCGGGAAGAGACACTAAAATGATGCAATTCACACAATAGACAACAGGTCTTTTTTTTTTTTTTTTTTTTAAGTGGATACTTATTTTTAAAGGTGTTTGCACAGGGACTTGGCAAATAATAATCAGGATTTACAGCCTGGTAATATGATTTGACTTAATAGAAATTGTATAGTTTAGTCACTTAAACAGAGTCTCAAACTTGTATGAAATGTGTTTTCTATACTCCACCCTGAAATATCAAACTGGGGTCAATTAGGAACATTTTTCAAACCTTCCTCTCACCAAACACACACACACACTTTTCTCCACCCCTTATTGCCCTTGTGGCTTGTAGAACACTGAATGCACAAAAGACATGCATACATGCAGAGCTCCCTGGGAAGAATAGAGTGTGTGTTTTGTTGTCTGTGAATATTATCAAAGCAGAATTGCACTCTGAGACCCTAATTTACACAAATATTCAGAGACAAGTCATTAGTAAACACATTCATGCGGGATTTGGAACAACTTGGTGACTGTTTGCTTTGATAAAGTACATGCAGGCAGAATCAGATTTCCTCCTGTTATCAAAGTCAGCAGTTTGTAAGGTATTTTCTTTGGCATTGCTTGCGTTGGCAATGGCCAGAGAGTGCCACAGACCACAGAAAGGACAACATTCCTCTGTGGCTGCGGCCATCAACATTCACTTTGCTGCTTTGAAATGGGATGACGAAAAACAACCTGATGTCCAAACATTGATTCCAATGGGTATCTTCTGCCCACTAGAAAGGAAATGTCTTGGAAAGGAAAGCTTCATCATGATAATTTTTGCACAAGGAAATGTAGCAAGGGCTCCCCAGAGAACACATTGTCCATGAGAGTACTGCAGAAGTATCGCCGCTGCGGTCAACCTGCTCTGTTGAAATGAGCCAACACCTCGTATTGATGTAAGGGCATTCATAAAAGGTCTGACAAAGCCAATTAACTGTATTGCGGTTTTATATATTGCAATAATACAGAAAGAAAAAAAAAGAAGAAAAAACAGCATCACATTTTACTATTAGTGTGCAGCTGCCATGTTTGTGACTATATCTAATGAGACATAGTCACAAAATGGAGACATTCCCCACGGACAGCCACATTTTCTACTGTCCTTTGTTTATATTGTGTTCTTCAAAACCATGGATTCATTTCTGTCAGACCAGTCTTATTTTGCTCTCTTATTCCTGCATTGCATTAGATGCCCCTAGAGTTTTTATATTTATAATAACCTTGAGGGTATTTTTCTTAATTACAGATTGATCCCAGGGGATTTTCCTTTGAGACAGAAATTTCTGCTTTAAAGAGTCAGACCAGCAGAGAGCCTCAGAACGCCTGGAAACCCTGTCACTGAAACATTCCACTGAGATTAGTCTAAGTTGTGAGGTAAGGTTGGTTGTTTTTTTGTGACTGCTGTGTGTGTCTCCTGTCTGCGGAAAACACCATGTACTCTGTGAAGTACGGTGAAAGAACACATTGATCTTAGTGACTATGCAGCACAGGAGAAAAGCCCAGGGAGTAGGCATCCCACAGAGAGCAACCTTTAGCTGCACAGAATCAAAGTTAAGGATGCTCTTACATACTTACAACCACCTTCATCCTCGAAGTCAACGTAGACAGTAAATATACTTTTTCATATGTTTTTTTTTTTTTTTTTACATGAAACTTGTCAGTGTTTTCAGTACAGGTTCAGTATTAATATTAATGGTTTGGAAATTCAGTTCAGTTTCAAATTCAGACCATATTCTAGCCCCATATAGATGAAGCAAACGCAATGTCACAAAGTGTCGACTCTAGCTTGGCTGTAGTTTTTCATTAAAACCAGGGATCCAATGGCACAGAAAACTGACAAACATTTTAATTAATAAATGTTTTAATCTGGCTAGATGCTACGGATTTCTGTCAAAAGATGTGCCTCTTCTCCATGGCAACAGAGATTTGCAGTGTCTTTTTCATTTTAATTTTGACATTTGACAACAGGAGATCACAAACGGAGAAAATTCTCATAATTATGGGAAAAAAAAGCTGCCCGTAAAAAAAAAAAAAAACAAGAATCCTTTTTAGAGCTGTCAAGTGGTGCAACACTTGCATTTCACATCACACTTATTTGATCCCTCCTGTTACAAAAAGACAAGTAAAATACTGTCCTGAGAAACAGCAACATGTTAGATATATACTGTACCATGCATACATAGATTATACTGAGCATTTTCACACCAACTACAACTTCCTATAGCACCTGTTGACCCCACAAATAATAATAAACCATAAAAATATTTTTTTTTTGAAAGTACAGCTTTTAACATAATAATCCCACAAATGTAATAGTTTCCCCACAAGTGTAATAACAGTCATCTACCACAAATGCAGTGTGCTCCTACCCTTTCCATTCTTATCATGATCATATCCAGACACTTTATTTAGATGGTTCAAACACAGGCTTCTATTATACTTAATGATAATAAATAATATGCAGTTCATACTGAAGATTTAATAAGACATTTTACAATTTACAACATTTCTGTCCATTCTGTTTTGTTCCTTCTCTTATATTTAATTAAACACCTATTAATCTGAAATTAGAACTTGTATTTCTGTACTACAGGATGTAGTAAAAGAGCACATGAATGTAGTTGGTGTGAGAGAAGAGGATGTAGAAGACAGGGTTAGATGGAGGCAACTGTGTCGACCCCTGAAGGAAAAACCAAAAGGAGAACAAGAATCTGGAATTAGTACCATGTGGTGCATCATTCTAAGAAGGCAAGTATCCAAAAGACAAGAATAAATGGGAAGAAAAAGAAAGATGAAAGAATATTCATGCATGTATTACTTATATGTGATGCACTAATTTATTACATTTGTGGGAAGTTATTACAATTTTGGAAGTTGAAGATTTTTACTGTCCCACAAATGTAATAAATCCCCACAAAAGTAATAATTATTACATTTTGTGGGAAATGAGATATTACATTTGTGGTAGGCAACTCTTATTACATTTGTGGGATGATTATGTTAAAAGCTGCAAATTTTTACATCACATTACATTTGAGGTTTATTACATATATAGGGTTAATGGCACCTTTAATACAAAACACAGCCTCTACAAATCCCTAGAGTGAAAATTAGTGTTGTGTATGCATTTATTTGTGCAAATAATGTCAAATGTAATGATAAAATACACCCTGAAGTCAGTACAGAATTTGACATCTTCAGCCTTTTGGTGCAAACAAACAAGTCAAAAAAAAGAAAACAAAACAAAAACCAAAAGATTTAAAGACCGATGTGGCTGCAGTTTCTATGGAACATATGCAGCTATTTTGCAAATTATTTTGGGTCAACATGTTACGTTCATTTTTGGTATTAAATCCAAACATTAAGAAATGCTGTGCTCTTGGTGTTCAGGAGCATTGGTTCTCATACAGTTCACCGGTAAGATGAGTTTTATTGGTCCAGTAAATCCATACTATGACACAATACCATGCAAAAATAATTCAATGATGTTGGTTTGAGTATCCAGACCTTTTACTGATTCATCCTCAGTATTGGACATCGCTGCTTCTCTTTATAAAAATGCAGATGATTATACTAGGTGAGGTTAACGTAGGTTAACTTAAATGGAGTCCTACTTCTGTGGCAAAATCAATCTTTAATCAGATAATTACTGATCACAAGGCCAAACTTAAAAGACCTTATGTCATCACTGATGGACTTAATAAATAGAAAAGAAAATCACAAACTTATAGGTGTCTGTCTTTATAGTGACCATTATCAGTGTTGTACCTGAATGTGTTCATTGAGCAATAGTTCATGAATGCGTTCATATTTTGGGCGAACGTGAACTGAACTCACTGTTTTACTGCCTGATGAACAAACTGTGAACATGTTCATTTTAGTGTCTGTGAACATCGTGTTCTATCTATTTAACTCAGTTTAATAGGTGCCAAATTTCTTCAGTATTCCAGGTTAAAACCAGGTTAAACACATCGTAAACAGCCCTTAATATTTAGTGGTAAAACATTCAATCTGACAACAACTCAAACACCAGCATCCCATCAGTGCATGTGTCATTGAAACAAACAAAACAAAAAAAAAACAGCAGGAGGCGACTGTAGCAGGAAGGAGCAACAAGGATTCATATATGAACATTTAACAGAGATTCTATGACAAGGTCTGAGAGGAAGGAAGAACCTGACAATAAATACTGTCTGTGGTTCTGTATGAGCTCTGGAAATGAGATGGAAATATAATAGAAGAAACATATTGGAGAAAAAAAAGAACTATGAACTAGTTAATTTTTTGAGACTATGAACGAACTATTAACTATAAACAATTATGAACTATGGATGAACTACTTCATTTTGAAATTTGTGAACTGAACTTTGAACTAGTTCAGGTAGAAAATGAACTTTCCTAAAACTGACCATCGTCCAGTGGCTTGTGTTAGACAAAGATCTTAACATTGACAGGAAAACATCCTCAATGCTACAAATGTCACATATAACTGATACTTCCATTAGATTCCATGCAGACGGCCTTCATGTTATATGTTGACGTAGCCACCTATTTTATATTGACTCCCTGACAACCTAAATTTTAGCAGGCAGGTAACAGAAACCAGGGTGTTCTTCCTAATGAACATTAACATAATTAGCTAGCAGCAGTTAACATTATTGTCACAGTGAAAGGCTGCTGTCATAGGCTTTCTGTATTAATTTTTAAACAATTTAGCTTGTGACATGTGAGATTTGTGTGAGAATTTGTGTGAGAATTGAATTCACCATGAGCCTTATCTTCCATTTCCACTCTTAACATAACGGCCTGGTGTTCTGTATGTTCAGACCATAATGAGATTTGCGTAGCTTTAGATAATCATCTTGTATCTGCTTGTAACCTGTTTGATGTAACTTATAGAACCCCTGCTGTCTGCTGTTCATCCTGATATCCAATTAATGCTGAGGCTTTGTTTAACATTACAGCTGTTCTCTTCTGGTGACGTAGCACATGGATTACCAGCTCTAGGTCTAAAGAATTCACTTAACACAATCTTTTTAAGACTTGCAGCTTCAATGGTAACACACAGCTAGAACACATAACTAAATGCCATTTATTTTTTAACCGCTTTTATTTCCCTGGGTGTTAAGGAGGTTTGACCCTGTGGCAAATTTTGTTTGCATAGATTCGATTTTTTCAACTGTAAGTAGGTGTAATATATACATATTTATGCTGATGATACGATCTTATACTTTAAAACAAATGCTGTACAATAAAACCATCATATATA
>JAPSES010000001.1:18627108-18663945 GCA_029822895.1 Maxillicosta whitleyi
GACCCAGACAGAGTGATTGATCTGATACGCCATTGAGTCAGATTACATTATGCAGTTCTCACTGATAAGAGAATAGCGAAACAACTATTTTCTTTCCCCTTATCTCCTCCAAGAGGCTGTGTTTCTAAAAGGAGAACTAGCCTCCCTGGCCAGATGTCATTATTCATTTTGATCGGTGGCCTTCAGTACTGATTGAATGTTAAAGACTCAAAAATTTCACACCACTGGTCAGTAATGGGATGCTCCTTTTTCTTTTTCTTTCTTTTTGTTTTTCCTGGGGGTTATAAACAATGTTGGGACAAAAAGTTATGCATTACAGGAATTAATTACTTTTAATGCAGTAGTGTAAGGCATGCGGCATTACTAATACATTTACAGTGATATTTTACTTGGTACATGTTCAATAGCACTTGCCTTTCACCCATAATTTAACTGCTCAAAAAAAAAGTACAGTTACAATTCTGAGACAGTAACATTGTAAAGTAAAGAATTACTTTTAAATAACATTAACAAGTAATCTGTGATGCATTACAGTTTGGAAGCAACTTGCACAACACTGGTTATAAGACACACAACATCACATGTGATCACATAGGGAATGTGTAGAGGACGTGGTGCATCTTAAGTACTTCAACAGGGTGTTGAATGTGCAGCTTCTTCCTGAAATTCCCCCTTTAAAACCCTCTCAGGGGTTAGGACAGTGAGTGTGGGAATTCACGTTTCATCACACTCACTTTCCCCACGGGACAAACCCAATTCCTGGTCCTGCCACTCCCTAGATGAGATGAAAGCATCTAGTGTTTATTATTCTGAATGACTCCTGAAAAGAAAAACTACTCACCTCAAAAAAAAAAAAAAAAGCCATATCTGTGAGTTTATTTGAAGTAAAACTACTATATAATATAAAAATCAAATCTCCCATAGATTTGAAAACATGTGGAATCGATCTTAAACTAATAGATGCTGGAGAGTCCCAACAGGATGACAGAGTATCTCGGTTACATACACTCCAGTCGCCGGCCAATACTTAAGTGTGTTTTTTTTTAAACCTTTATTTATCCTGGGAAGGTTTGGTGAGAACATGTGAGAACATCTCTGTTTTGCAATAACGCCCTGTTTCACATGCACACAGTCACTTACAGTTATACCCAAGAGCTACCCAGTCCAAACACACTCTCTCACTGTTGGCCCCTATAGCTTTAGGAAAACATCTGGACCTATCAGTGCCTTGCTCAAGAGTTGCAGTAGTAGTAGAGTCAAGGAAATGTTTCTCATTGTGGAATGTACGTAATAAATATTTCACAAACACATGCTGCCTGGGCCCAGTGTATTTCTGTAATGCATGCTGCTATGTGGGGTCAATGCCAAAGTGCTTCAGAGGAAGAAAGAGAGCGAGAGTGCTGTGCAAACCCGCTCCGGAGGCCAAGCCAAAAAACAACTGGAATATTTGCTCAGGGCTGCCTGATTTAGTGTTCTGGCACTTTGGATTAAGACGGGCAGGTTAAAACACTTCCCAGGCATTTCCTCATGATTACACTGTAGGTGGATTAATTTTGGCTGCCAGACAGACCCATGCACATGACCCCATCCAGATGAAGACGTGAGGTCATAATATATTCTCCCTGTTTCTCTGTCTCACACTGTGTATCCAAAGATCCAAAGAGAAGCCCATTTACTAAGCCTTTGCAATGTTTGGAATTAAAAATGGATCACACACAAATCATACTGCAGCTCAAGATAGTTACGTCAGCAGTTCAAGCAGTTATTTAAGCCATGAATCACAGTAAAGTAGAAGTTTATGTCTATGTTTATACAAGTGAAAAAACTGAACTGGACTTTTTTAATAACAGATGTATCATAGATTAAAGTTTACTGATGAAGAAAAGAGGTGTCGTGGCATGGTCTAATGGTCAGCTTTTGTCTTAAGTGTTGAAAATGCAATTCATCCCCTACAGCCACATCTAAACTGACAGGGACATCAACAAGTTACTGCCCCCTTGTGGGTCTCTTTATGGGCAAACAAGTGCTAAGACATCAACGCTCCCTTTACATCTTCCACTAATGTTTGACAAGGCAGATTTGCCTTTATAACATTCATTCAGATTTTACAGCACAGAATGGGGTCTTACCTTTTCTTACGGCTGCAGATTGTTACCTTAGGCCTGTCACCACAGATCCCTTCTTAATCCTTTCACACATTTATTTATCATGTTTGTGTCAACTATAGTCATGGGTAGGAAAATCCTCTCTGTTATCACATGAATAATCTCAAATGACTGATAGAACAATATTATTCTTATATGGAAATCTTAAAGATATAGAAGCCTTATCTGTTACCAGATATTACACATTTTATTGTATCTTTGAGGACAATAAGCTCACATTTTACTGTTGTTTGGGAAGATAAGCCCATCGCTGAGATGAGGTGATAACATGCTGCCTAATGTTGCTACTCTAGAGGTTGGCAATCTGAGGCTGTTTAGAGTTACTGCACCCTGATTTTATGTAATACTAAATATAATTTACAGTGTGCTACTCTTTGTAAACACTTCACCATTGAGATACTCTACTACTTTAGCACTTCTCAACACCTGTATATTTAAAGTTTTATTGTGTATGAGCTTCCCTTGGCAAGCATAATAGCCCTGGAATGCTGACTTGGGTGCTGCTTCGCCAGACCTTTCTCCTCTTGTTAACTATTTTCAGTACATGTCTGCATTTTCTTTTAAAATTTCAGTACTTTTCTAAAGCAAAAACCAATCACTAACAGCTTCTAAAATTCAGTGCGTAAATAATTTAGTTTAGATTTTTTTGTTGTCTGGTTTTGTCAAAGCCTGGAAAATATATGCACACAAGGCCCAGTGGTCTGACTCCATTAAGAATTTGAGATCAATACATTCATTTAATTATATACCAGTTAAAGCTACATTATGAGTAACTAAATAAATAAAGAAGTATATGCTGTGAGTGTATAATGTTTAAGAAAAAATTGCGATTCTCTTTGTGTTTTCTTTGTGTCCTTTGCTGGAGGCGGGAATCCTTTACCCAAAATAAATATAAATTCAAAGGAATCAATGACAGGAACAACTTATTATTCTTGTCATGGCGGACTTCTCGGGTCTTTATCAAGCTGCAACCTCCCACCCCTATTTTCCAATACCGTACCTCTCAACCCTTAGAGTCAAAGCGGCTGGATTCTCCCCTTCTAGTGAGATAAGCAGACTGCCCTTTCTTTACTGGGGAAATGCAAGAATAAAAATGCAGGATTTGTCCTCTGTAGAAAAAAGGGGTAAGAAAAAAACCCCTGAAAAAACAAAAACAAGACCGTGGCTCTTTGTCCCACAGCTGAAAATGTCATCCAGACTCTGCAATAAATCACATGGAGTTGTGATGTGTTTACTTATTACAGTGAGCTGCATTGCTGTCATCCCCGTTTGTATTTACTTCCCTGGCCTGCTGCATGGCCACCAAACACACCTCCATTTTAGTGCCTCCCCTTATCTGCACCGCTGTGTATCTCAGCTATTACATTAGAACACATTAACATATTAAAAAAAAAAATAAAATAAACCTTATATTATATTATATGCACCGCACTGTAGAGGCCTTTAGCAGCTCCCTCAGCACTAGACTGCTACACCCCCCATGCAAGAAGGAGCGTTTCCGCAGGTCATTCCTCCCCACAGCCATCAGATTTTTTTTTGTATAATAGTGCTCACTGACCCCAAATGTACAGAATTAGTCATGTAAATAATGTAAATTTGTCTTGTCTTTGTTTTTGTTTTTTTTAATGCCTACTATTTATATGTCTTTATATTGCACTTAACTGTATACTGCTGCTGAAACTGTGAAAATTTCCCCAAGGTGGGATAAATAAATCATCCATCCATCCATCCATCACTATTAGAAAGACTGTGTGTGTTTGTGTGTGAATTCACTTTAACCTATAAAGACCCAAACATCCACTGAAGCAGTCTACTGATTTAAAATGTTTAATACCTGTTGACTGTCCACTAATCCTACTAATAATACATGTAAACAATTGGTGTAAAATACAGTTCATCATCATCAGATATGACCCATTTGGACGTCCAGAGATACCACGGAAACAACATCATCTTCTACATTAATTCACCAGTAAAACCCATGGAGTTGGATCAATGACAGAGGATGGACACACTTGTTTTATATTCAGTTCATGATATATTTTGCTGAGAAAATCACTTTTTCTTCAGGTTACTGTGTTTCTGATATAATAACCCTCAAATTTAATCAGAGCTTTAACGGACATCTACATGATTAGTAAATTAAATATAGGAAAATACCAGATTTTCAGTGAAAAAAAAGCAAAATCCAGAGGATAATATTATAATAAATGGTAATAAATCACTTTAAAAACCTGAAATCTAGAGAGAAATTGATTTGGGAACCATCACAAAGTAGCACTGGTCTTTTATGGTTTAAGGGAATGAGAATAAAGTCTATGTAAAAGCTCATGTCAGAGCAATGCAAAACAAAAAAGGCTATAATACCACAAAATTACCTTTCTGAAAACAGCAAAATCATTTAAAACCTCAGTGTGAAACAAAATTATTTGGGGTGAAACTACTAGAAGAACCGTTTTTGCATTCTTTTTGAACACTGGACATGCCACATGGTACTTCGCAAACTCTGCAGGGTAAAAAGAATACAAAAGTGGCATTGTTCATGTCATTTCTGTTTACTCCAAGAGGCTCTCAGAGGTTATAGTAGGCTAGCACAAGGAAGCACAAAATTAAAGTGGCATGAGTTTGATAAGTTTGATAAGACCCATACCAGGCAATTACAGTTCAGCAGTTCACCAGCAAATTGGAGGCTGTAGCCCTCTGTTGAGACATAGACTTCACTAAATCTGTGGAGACACACACTGTTGCCTGACCTGCGGTTTGCCATTTCTCGCCTTTAAGTTGAAAATGTCACAACTTGAAATACAGGTTTTATACCTTTGTGTGACTCCGAACACTCACAACCTCACATATCCCTTTATAGCTACAATTCATTTAAACACAATTACAAAAGCAGGTTACTTAAAATATTTTATTCTTATATGCTCTCAGCCTGTTTATTTTCTTTCTTTCTTTTTTTCTTTTATAACAAATACCAGTGAATAGTTGTGTCTCTATTTCCATGTGGACTTACCAGAGCTCCTGTGCCCTGCCTCAAGCTTATTCCATCTTGGATTAGTGATTGCTGAATGAACATGTGTGCTATATCTGCTTTTTGTGGGCAAACGTATTAAAAAAATTGGTTTATGGTGGTGTTTAGGTATTGGAATCACTTAATTGGAGGCAAAGATACTAAGGCTGGAGTAAGAGCACAAAATATGTGAAATTATGCAAAATATTTATAAATATTTTAAGGTTGTTGTTTTTTTTTCTGAGCCAATTTGGAAAAAATGTATGACCTGTTTCCTAACCACTTCAATTATATGAGCTCCAGCCCGCAGCGTTATGAATGACACTTAACAGGCCTAGCAGAGCCTCAATCAACCACCCTATAGGTACTGTAGAGCATGTGGCCAATTTCTCAGTTAAATATCACATTGCCTTGAAACGTAACACAAGTATTGATTACATTTCAAGTAAGATTACACAAGAAGTGCTCTCACAGGCCTTTTTCACCAAATTAGCTCTGGTTCTTAAAGTGGTTCTACTCAGGATTCTTGGAGGCTTGGTTATGTTTCCTCAGGTTTAGAGTGAATAATTCTAACCAAGGATGCAACATTAACAGATGGTGATGCACACCATCATGTCAAATGCGACATAATATGATACATTTCCTCATCTACATGCATTTTTTTGACAACTTTATTTTCTGTTGCACATTAGATTTCTTGTTAATTTGCAATCAACTGCTTAATCTGGTGCCACTTTCTAGCTTTTCCTTTACCCGCAATTACTGCACTTACTTTTTTCTCACTGATTTCTGAGATAGCTACATTGCATCTGCATCCTCCTTCTATCTCTCTTTTTTTTTTCTTTCAACCTGTAAGACGCAACATTCCCACATGGATTTACACTTCAGTTCCAAGAAACAGTAATGTGTGTTTGGTTCCATATGAGAGACGTAGCTCTAGGAAAGTACTGAACCAGTTTATTTTTTTTGGTTCCGTGTTGGTGGGAAGGGGCTAACATAGATGTCAGACATCCATCAAGGCTAGTAGTTCACTCAGAAATGTGGAAAATTGCCCAACGTTGAACAAAATAAAGAAACATACAAAGTGGGTCCATTCTATCTGCACTGTATTTATTCATTCCATGTGTGTCCCATCATTCATGTCTTGGGGTCAGACATAGAATGTGCTCTTAAGGGTAAGACTTCAAGGAGAAGCTGGTTTCATCTGGTTATTTAAAGTGTGTCAGCGGACCGTAGGGTCAATACAGATTCATGGTAGATTGCTGAATAACTTGTATTTGTGTCCAGGGTCTGTATACTCAGGAGGGTGAGGTGAAAGTTGGGGTCACATACTCCTGCTAATGTTCCCTCTAATTACTGAACTAGTTTCCTTTGGGAGTTTCACTGTGTCTGGACAAAAGTAGATAATGGTGTACACATAGATGCGAAGTAAATTAAATCAACACTGTTGTTTCGTTCTCATGTTCAAATGTTTTATTAAAGGTAAATACTGTAATGTGATTTGATGTCAACTTGCAGTTATGTAAGTGAACTGTATGATTGGTGAGTGTTAACTGCATGAATCAATGTGTAGTTATAGCAGTCAATCGGGTCATATGGGGTATATAAAATTCTTAAACTCAATGCCCTCTTCATTTGTGCAAGTTTTATTTTAAGTGGATCGCTCAGAGTAAGTGAACTCCAATAACAGGACACTTAACTCAGTGAGGCGCAAAAACTTCAATATGTGCAATTAAAGCAAGGCAACAGTCATTTTTCAGTCCAGCCATGCCTATCAAATTGATCACGCCTTTTTCAATTGTGTATATATTTCATAATTCATGCCTTTTTACACACATGTGAAATAGATGGGTCAGCAGTTTCTATTCGTGCACCTTTTCTGTCTTGTGCTCTGTGTTTCCAGATGATGATGTAGTGCTGCCAGCAGATGAGAGATTAAAGAAGTGGAGCAGGGACTTCAGTGCTGCTCGATGGTTACAATTGTGTGTGTCAGCAAGATACCGCAAATGCCCAGCACACACAAACCTGTCTTTGAGACGACGCCTTGTCAAGTGGAAGGTCAGATGAATGCAGAAGGTAGACAAATTACACATCACCACTGACAAAGGAAGCGGGAGAGCCGGAGAACAGCATTGTGGGTCCCAGAGCCTGGATTTGTCTCACATGACTAATGACACCGGCCAATGGTGGATCATACATGTCACTGGTGTTCAAAAAGCTCAAATCCAGCCCCTGAAAGGACTGTTAGTTTTCCTCTGCCCCCGGCTCTTTCCCCTGGGTGGTCATTAGTGGTGGTTAAAATCCTCCCTGTGTCCACCAGTAGATGGCGTGGACGATCTGACTGTTCTGCTAGTGGTAGTGGCAAAAAGATGGAGACTATCTGCCTTCCCTGACTGTCTCCATAATGATGTTGCTGAGTTACATAAGAGTGCAGTATCTCTCAGCAGGCTATCCATAAGAAATTATGCGTTAGATCTCAACCCAAACTCCTCTCCCATAATCCTTTTTGTTACTGAGCAGAGCTGTAGCAGAGAGCCACCAAAATGTATTTTTTTCCCCTCTCCTCCCGAGTGTTAGAAATCCTACTTTGATCACTGACCTAATTAATGAAGCAATTGATGAATGTAAATACCAGATTAGTTATGCAAATGATCACACCACAGGAAAAACGGGGGGAGAAAAGATACATTGCCCCTGTTAGGAAGTTCTGAGGGTGTAGAAATTATGAATGCATGAGACAAGATCTTGTTCATGATAATTTTTAAAAAATACGGATAAACAAAAGTAAAGCTGTGTGGATTAGAAGCTTTTTGGTGGGGGTGGTTTTAGTGTGAATGATGTTAACGAGGTTGCAGGGTGAGGGGTTTCACCCTTGATATCCCTTCATACAGTTGAATGAACCTATTTTCAAGTAATGTCTGCTTTTGTCAGTACTGTTTAACCCATAAAGACCCAGAAGCATCTACTGATCTAAAATATTTCATAGCTTTAGGACCACTACTCATATCAATACATGTAAATAATTGGTATAAAATGCAGTTTATCATCTTTTCATGGTCATCAGATATGTCCCATTTGGACGTTCAGAGGCTCCGTAGTGAACATAGAAACACTGTGATCTTCAACAACATTGATTCACCAGTAAAACCAATGGAGTTTAATTAATGACGGTGGATGGACACACTGGGTTCATGTCTGCTAAAGTTTCATACTGTCTTCCACTTACAGTTATTGTAGATCATTCATTTATCAGATAGGGGTAGTTGTTTGTTTACCTGCTTTACTAGTTTCAGTTCCTGTAGCTTTCATCAGAAGTGTCACAGTGATGTTGCTGTATAGGCTGCTCAGGTGGGTCTGTCAGACAGCAGGGAGGGTTTACGCCCCCTGCTGTCTGATGTCAGGTGTGTGACGAGGTGTATGTGTCGTCATCCCTGTTTATTGTTCTTGGCGTGCGTTTCCGTATCTCAATATCATCCCTGATCCAGTGATGGCATTTGTTGCTTTCAGTATGTATGACCCGAGTGTTGTTCCAGTCTATAATATGGTTTTCTCTTTTACAATGGTCAGATAATGGCTGATTTGAAGTTTTCTTGATGCACTTATTTTTTTTGCAGCTCTTGTCAGTCTGTGTGTTATTTAATTTCCACATTCTGAGGTTCTTTTTTTTTTTTTTTTTATAAATCTGAAAGGTTCTCCCTGTCTCTCTTATGTTTATGTTTACGTTATGTTTTGTTGCAGGATAAACATGGAATTTCATATATGACGTCACATTTCTGTTCATGATGTATGCTATTTTTGGGTTTGTAGTAACTGTCTGAGTTTTGTATGTGTTTGATGTTATGTTTCTTCATGGCCTTCTGAATCTGTTCTGTGATCCCCCAGATGTATGGTAAAGTGACTATGGCAGGTAGGTTTGTGTCCTTTGGCGTCTTCTTTCCTTTTTTTGTTATTGTTTTTTTTTTTTTTTTTTTTTTTTTTTTTTGTATGTGTGTGTGTGTGCGTACGTTGTGCTTGTTTTTTTCCCTTTTTGTACAGCTCACTGTGGATCCTGACATTGGGTGAGTGCATTTTGGGTTGTATGCCTCAACTACCCATGTCTAATAAATGAATGATCTACAATAACACGTGGTTTATGTTGAGTTAATGGTAGATTTGACTGATAAAGTCACTTTTTACAATAGAATAGAATAGAATAGAATAGGCTTTATTGTCATTACACCAGTTGTACAATGAAAGTCTTTACCAGTGACAGTGTAAATACATCAAGTAGCAATACAATAGATACAGACATCTTAAAATATAATGTATAAATGTATGGTGTATGAATGCGTATTAATGTTCGCTGGTGGTCGGAGGGGCTGTAGGCGCGAATTGGCAACCGTACTTCCATCAGCCTGCCCAAGGGCATCTGTGGCTACAAACATAGTTTACCACCACCTGAGGGGGGATGTGAGAGTGAATGAATAATGGATCAATAATGTAAAGCACTTTGGGTGACTTGAAAAGTGCTGTAAAAAAAATATAATCCATAATAAATTGTAAATTTTTCTCAAGTTTTCTCTGTTTTTGGTATAATAACCCTCAAATATAATCTCAGCATCTCTGTGCAAAGAAGCTCAGTCTCCTGTTGTAGAAGTCAAAACAACAATAATGGATATTCTTTACTTTAGATTAGACACACACATAATGACAAATTAGGAGACTTTAAAAAAATGGAAACCAGTGATGTCATATATGGAAGGGTCGGACACTTAAGATACACCACATAAGCAGTAGTCCATGCGTACTGATTTATCTCAGTGTGTGTGTGTGTGTTTATTTTTTCTCACTTGATCAATGTTGTTTCCTTTTTGTTTCTCATTGTGCATTGGTTATCTTGATATCCAAAATGAAGCATAATGTATCACAAAGGGGTTCTCATGTCTGTACTATGATAAGACTTCACAATTGAAAATATCCGAAACACATATAATTTCAGTGTAATGATTAAAGTACATTATCAATAAAATACATATAGGAAAATGCCTGATTTTCACTGAAATAAATTACAAAATGGAGGATAATATAATGAACAGTCATAAATCACATAAGGAGAAAAATGTACATGTGAACTCTCACAAAAGTAACACTGAGCCTTTATGGATTAAAGCAAAGAGTTCCAACTGCAGATCAGCACCTTAGGGTACCAGGGCACATTGTGCTGACAACTAACTCAGATCGTGAGTGATATGCTGTAATAGAAATAGACGGGAAATGTATCACTCTTTTATGTACAAATACTGGCCTTTAAGGAAAAACAGTCTGAAAGTGTATGCCTTCATCCCCATTTGAATAATTATTGAGTTGCTCTCCTCTATATGACTGCCGGCTATTTACCACACCTCTGAATGTGACCGCTTCATACAGACTCGGCATAATCATTTTTGCCTTCTGACAGAATCAGATCATATTAATTCTTTTGTAGCGTGCAGACACCTTTTGGCCAATCAGATTAATTTTTTATGGGTTGCTGTATTGACCTTTTCCCCATGTGAGGTTTATGTTTACCCACAACATGACTTTGTTTGTATGGATGCCTTTAATTATGTATGGGGCTAGTGTGGATAACTTACTATATTATTCTTTCTGTGCTGTTTTTCTTCTTAGAATGGGTTGAACTGCTGAAGAGTTTGTAAATCATTGATTTTTGTGAGTGGAGGGGTGACGTACAGGTCGCTCAACTCTGACTTTTTGGGACAAATGTCAACATAATGTTAAATACATTGTAGGTGGTGTTTAGACTGCCAACCGCTGCTGGCAGAGGCGAAGGATTTATATAAGATGATGAGACCGTTTGTGGTTTTGGAGAATATCTCGCTAAACTACACGGTCCCTGTTGTTTCTGTTACAGCTACATCATTACATCCCAGAGGCAGTCAAATTTTGGGCCACATAAAAGCTAAAGGCTAGTAAATGTGTGACTGGAAGGTTGCTGGGTCAAAAACTGCACCCACACTAAAATCTGGTCTTTGGAAGTGAATGAATAATCCTCTCTTCCTAACCCCAACAGCTTAAGTGGAGCTATTTAGAGACCTGCAGTTGAAGACTGTGGTCTTAGTGGGCAGCTCTACCACATGAATGAGCACTGTGTGTAAAGTAGGCCAGTCCTGCAGAGGGGAAATACATAGAAGAAATGTCTGTGGACAAACGGAAGATGAAAGTTACAATGTTGAAGCTTAAGTCTGATTTTAAATATTAGAGAAAATGTGAGATAAATATATAATTTATCTTCCCTTCACTGTTCACTTAGGAAAGTTTTATACAAAAGGAGGAATAAAAGCTTCACACTTCTGCTGATGGGCCATGATGTGAGAAAAAATAATGATAAAAACCCATCAAGGCTTATACAAAAAAAAAAAAAAAAAATTCAGCTCCCTAAAACCACCTGATTTTTTTTCTTGCTGCCTGTGCCATGTACTAATAAGGATCAGAGGCCCTCCATATGCTCCTCATGTCTCTTTCTACACTGGAGACTCCAGGGATTAAGAGGCTTGTGCTGCAAATGAAGCCAAACTGGCCCCAGATTTACCAGAACTATACACAGAGAGAGCGAAGGAGAGGCAGAATGGTGCTCACTTTTACCCCAGTACATGCATGTCTACTTTAAACCCACCAACTCCATTACATAAGTGTGTGACAATTTTACTGCATGTAAGATATTTCACAATATATTATTTAGATCCCTTCACCTTAAGCAGCTAGCCTACATCTTCCTGCGCCTGGATTCTCTAATAAGTATATATAAGTATATAACCCCTCCAACCCGCTATAAGGATGTTCATCTTAAACCTTTTAGTCAAGACTTCCTCACTCCCCCTATGACAGCATTTTCAGGGTTATCAAGGTAGTACAGAAACTCTTGTCTCTTGCCTGTAGGTACAGCCATTAATACCATTATCAGGGCAGATTTGCATGCATCACTGGCAGCCTTTTTGTCAAGCTGTGCTGCTGTGCAGGAGGAACCAACCCAAGACCACGAACCTGAGAAACAAGCAGTACGTCAGCCCAACACCAGACCTGCAACTCAAAAACTTTGGTTATATTCTTTCCTCATCAGATGCTATTTTTTTATGCTTACAACAATATCCTGAGGGCTCTGCCCCATGGATCAATAATGTTCTATCTAATCTAAGAATAATTTAATCCCCAAACATATTGTGCTCTAAATACACCCTCTATTGGTTAAAATCCAGATACTGTAACAGAAAATCTCATTGGTTCATTTGGTGGCAGGCAACATATACTGTCATCTCCTGGGGCTTGAGAACATGGCAGCAGGAGTAATCTAGTTATCTTTGATTGTACAACTGGGTGTAGCCATGGGTGGCTAACCTATCGGTCTTATCTCTTCAAACATACATACGATTTCGAGTGTTTTATGAAATGCTTCCTAACAGGCAGCCTGTAATTGTTAATGAGCACAGTTCCTTCCATTATGATGGTGAAAAGAAAATGGTATGGATTATAACACCGTGATGTCCACATGACTGTACGATCCATTATTATTGTTTATTGTGACAGTTATTGTATTTCATAGCTGCCCTAAATAGCATAGCAGTATACCCAGCATGCTAGAGTATGCATTTAATGTTTGCTTTTGTGTGCAACAGTGCGTGTCTCAGGCCTGTTCTGACACAGCCCACAACAATGACATTTTCACATTCTATGTGCCCAAGGCTATGCCCACACAAATAGTGTGTTTATACCTTTTGTTCACACCATCAGCATATATCTCAGAGGAGAACGGGGGGAATTCATCAGCACTGATATTTAGAATGCATGCATTTGTAACGTGCCACAATAAAAAACTGAAGTCATAATTAACAATACTTTGTGACCATAGACCGAGTCAAATGGTTAAAATCCAGCTACATCATCATATTCAGTACACAATAGTTATAAGGAAATAAACGTAACATTACACTCACTAAATATGTTTACTGTAGAGTAATGGTATACAGTTTATATTAATTTTCATACTTTGCTGTTAATTATCAGGTTTGGCCACTGAAATACCAAATATCATAGGTGTAAAATTATGCCCCTCCTACAACAATACTACTAATTTAAAAATCTAAATAGAGTCTCTGTAGGATATGTAAAAATCATCAATAACATTAATGCATAGTTGCATTCTATCCCATAAAAGCTGAAAAAAAAAGTATTTTAAAAAATCTCAAATTGAAGAAGTTTGTTAACACAGATGTACTAATACATCCTTAATTAAATCTTAATCTTAACCACAACTGTTTAGATGCTCTTTTTATTCCACTGCTACAGATTTGATAAATTCCATCATTACAGCTTTGTAAATAATGCAATCATGGCAAAATAACTTAATACTTGTACTTGTTTTGAAAAAAAAAAAAAAAAAACACTCAAAACTTTCTAACTTTACACACAGTAAAAATGTACAAATCCTATCATTAACACAAATTTCCCTCCTGATAAACTTTGGTAGATTAGCACCATGTGGGTTACGTTTCCAAATCCTGGCCATGATCCAGCGTTCACTAATCCAGCAGATTTACTCAGCCTTCCATGGATAACTGTTGTATTTTTCAGATACAGTGGAATTGGCTGTACCTTTCCCTTAACTTCTCCAGGGTGCTGATCCTTTAATGACTAAAAACAATCAAAGCAGCAACACGAATGTGCTTCACTCAGCCATTCCAAAGTCAACAGGGGCTCATGACTTTAACTAACTCCATCAAGAGTGACTGTGACTTAATTAAACCTCACAAACAATGTCACGCACCAAACGGGCCGGGTCTGCTGCTTTCCCAAATCTCGAAATGTGTGTGGAATGCATTTGCCTCACATTTTCTTACAAAGAAAACGTTTGGCTCAGTGTAATTCACTTTTCTTGTGTAATTCTGGAGCAGACAATCATCACTACTTATTGGTCATTAGGCGCTTGGTATTGATTTAGTATCTTAAAAAATAAAATGCAGTGCAAATCAAACTCTACAGACCATGCTAATTTCCTTTATGGATCACAGCAGCAGTGTAACAGAGTGCGGTTTATTGATTACATATGTTACTTTAAAAACTTTTTGTGTCAAAGACTAAAGTTTAGGATACAACTTGAATTAAACCTGTTGACCGCTGGCTTTACCACCTCAGGACTTAGGGTGTATGGTTATAGGCCATTATCAACTGATCATTAGAACCAGTTCAGCAACGTGGAAAATGGGATGTTCAGCATTTCTAGTTACAGGTTTGTGAAGCAGATTGCATTAGCGTTCGCTGAGAAGTAACAAAGCTCAGAGGTTGCTTAATTAAAAAGAAGTCAGCATCTGTTCCCTGAGCGATTAAATATGAGAGGCATTAACATGTGGTATTTAAACAGAATTTTGGCACTATGTTTTTTTTTTTTTTTTTTTTAACAGATGATTTAGCAAACAGCTGTTGGTTTTTGTGAAATGAGAAAGAGTTTCCATCATTCAGCTGAACCACTCTGATAAGATGGTATTTTGTGCGTCTCAGGTACTTGTAGCCCATACATCTTTCTTGGCATTGAGGAGTAGTTAAGGAGTTGCCTCTGAGGTCAGGCTGAGAAGTAATTGTCTGTGGACTGCAACTTTGTAATTCATCTCTACTTCACAGAGCTGAACACTTCAAAGTATTTACTTTATGCCAAGTTTTTAGCACAAAAAATGAGTAAGAACCTAAAAAGCAGCCAGCCTCCAAAATGAAAGAAAGGAAGTGAACCACCTCAGTTCCAAAAAGCATGTTTCTGCTCATTTTTTAAGCTTCTGTAATCAAGTCACAGCTACAGAGGGATGGAGAAGGTTAAAAAAAAAGAAAAAAAAACAACTCTTTTTATGTAACCAGTGAGAAAGGGAGGAAGGTCTAAGGGTCAGATATGCACAAGTGAAGCATGCAGTGGTCACAGATCATGAAAAACAAAGGTCAGTGCAGATGTTTTATACAGCCACACAATACTGTAACATCATGTATGCCCTGACATGCACACCAAACAGGACAGTTTACTAACATTTCTTCATTAAAACATCCTCATCTGGAAGATTTGATTCTCTACGCATCAGCCTATACTCTAGTTCTGGCCATTTATGATATCCCCCAGAGAGAGCGTTAGTGTTTATAGTGTCACAGTGACAAATGGAGACATATAAATGATCATAGGCATCAGTTCCTTGAAACAAAACAAAATGATAGATCAAAGACATGCAAAAAAAAAAAAAAAAGTTAATGATGACATGTGATGTGTGATAACGGTGAACTAGCTAATATCAAAAAGGCTGAAAGCTGAGTATAAATACACCTAAGAAGCATGTGATCAAACCAGATTTGTTAATGCATCTGTCTCTTAAAAACACAGACATAAGCTTCCCCCCCTCCCAACTGCGAGTTTATCTTATCTCTGATCACTTTGAAACACTGAATAATCTTTTTTGCATCACAGCCTATAGATCTATAAGGATGAGGGAGTGGTGCAAGTGACTGATTTTCCACCCAATATGAAACGACAAGTGCAAATGGGGCCTATGTTTTACCCCAGGGTGTAAGCTTTTAGAACAGAGCAGCTTCTTTGCTGATGTGCTATGATTTTCTTCTGACCATTGAAAAGGACACTTATCACAGAGCCCGCTGGCTATGCTCCAAAGATGCCAGGGAGAACAGAGGAGGGAGTGAATAGGTGGGATGATATAACAGATGGGGACTGGGGTCAAAAGCAGGACAGCTGGGGTACGATGCAGAGTTTTACAGGTATTAACCCATACATGAAGGCAGGGTCCTGTGTCATAACAACAACAAATTCAATCCAAAGCTGCATGACTTTGTTCTGTTTTTGTACATTTGTGTGACTCTTGCTTCGTTTCCGTGTTGTACTATAAAAACCACGATTCTTCTTCTTCACGTACTTTAAAGTCAAAAAAGACAAGACAACAGCAGTAGGTCTTTAATGTGTCTTGATCTGAGATTGAATATATTTTTAGTCACATCTCATGCTTTAAAAGACAAAACAACTGTTAAGTGACTCATACAATCACACTCATATTTTGGTATGTGTAATGGGAGATATTGTTGATGGGTTTATATGTAGTTTGGGGCTTATGAATTACACCCTCTACAGTTTACTCTCTCTTTGTTTATGTTTATTTCTGGCAGAATGGTTGCGCAATGGTGATACATCTACTATAAAGGTGCTGTGACTATTCCTTGTTTTCTAATTTAATGTGATAAATAGCCAATGAAGGAAATACATTTGGTTATGAGTCTGACACTGAAAGAAAGGAAGCTGTAGGACGACATAAGCCCTGGCTTCTTTCTATCGCTTCTCAGATTGTGTTTAAGAGCTGATTTAAATGTACAATTATGTTAAATTTGTTGTACTTTGTTACTTTTTATTTTTATTTATTTATGTATTATTTGCACATACACAAATTTACACATATAACAGTAGGGGACAGTGTGACATATACAAGGATTACTGGACATATGACAGATACACATACTTACACATACACATACCCATACTGAAATCTTACAAAGACAGCAAAAAGGACAAGACCAACTGGGGGTGGGGGGAGGAGAAGGAGTGTGTGTGTAGTGTGTGCGTATGTGTGTGTGTGTGCTCATATATGTGTGCGTATGTGTGTGTAGTATGTATGTATGTATGTATGTGTGTGTGTGTGTGTGCTTGAGGCATTTGAGAGATTGTGTGTGTAATGGATGTGTGCATGTTTAATTGAATCAGATGGTTCATATGACAATTCCAGTTGTACGTATTATGGTTTGAGTGTAGGTGGGGCTTAAGAGGGGGGTGGTTAGAATTGATTCTGTTGAACTGCCATTCCAACCTGAGTGGGGGCAAGGCGTTGGGAAGGGGCACTTTTTCTGTGATTTATGACCATTAATGAGTACACATGTCATTGACTTCTTGATTGACTGTTTTTTTTTTTTTTTACTTCAGCATTTGAGACAAATACAATAAATATGACAACATGTGCAGGTTGTCCCCCACCTTCATCCATTAGTAGTTGCGACCCTCGTGACCCTAGTGAGGTTAAAGTGGATTCAGAAGATGAATGAATGAATGGGTGAAAAAAATGTTTTATAAAAAATGTTAAAATGGTAAAATGATCTGGAGGTGTCAATGCTGACCTCAGGTGGTCAATCACATGAGTCCACACTGAAATATGTATCTTGATAATCATAACTTTGAATTTGTTATATTATTTTATCATCATATAATCAAATATTTTTATTTGGTCAATTCAATAGTACATATCTACTATATCATAATACTGGAAGGTCTCAGAACATCTATGTGTGTGTGTGTGTGTGTGTGTGTGTGTACCTGCACAGATCTGGTCAGTTTGGTACCTACAGTTGAGGAATGGTCTCATCTCCACATTAAATATCTTGGCAAGTTGATATGGCTAATATTTTGTTAGATATTAGTCATTTTGGAATACAATACAATGCCTTACAATCATGTTGCTCACTTGACTATAAGTGCAGTACCACGCTGCATGATGGGAAATGAAGTTAAAAACAGACACGACACATTTACTTACTTCAGTCGCTAGATATCGGTATAAATATGACCTGTTTCCCCACTGGTAAAGGGTTTAGTAATGTTAGATTAATTCTTGGGAAGATGTTAACAGATATGACAGATTTGTAAACCCAGGAGAGACTTAGTTATATATTAGTTAGATTTTTATTTTCCCCATCACCCTGATAAATAATTATCTTTGCGAGTGTAAACATAATGCATACATTTCAGAGATCGACTGAAACTAGATTTAGATTTTGACTGATACAATAATGATAGTTTGGAACAGGGAAAAAAAAATGAATGTCTGAAATGAATTATTGTTGAAGTTTTTTTAAAAAATGGAACTGTTGAACTGAATGCTATCACAAAACAATAAATACTAAAGAAAGATTCGCTTAACATTAAAAACAAATCGCAAAGTACACAACTGCATCCAACTGGCTGTGAAACAAATATTTCAAGGAGTGATTTGAGACTTTTTTGCCATTATTTTCCATCACAGTCAGTATTTCCTGATCAGTATTAACCCTTTTATTACCATAATAGATATATTTATTAAAACACCTGTTGTTGTTTTTTTGTCTATTTTTGTCAATAATTGTGTCCAAAAAATGTCCTATGTGTAAATAATTGACATCCTTTCAAAATCTGTCAAGTATTTAACATGCTTATATCATTAAATACCTGAAACTATGCGTTATAAGAGGAAAGGGACAAAAATGGAATTTCATTTTCTTCAAATTTCTTTTTTTTATAAAGTCTTTAAAAATGCATATTTCTGAGATTGCAAAAATCTAATTCAAGCTATTTTACAACTCAGACAGTTTTATGTTTCTGGAGCTTTCTGAGTCCATGTTAATAACCAGGCATTTTTTAATTTTATTTTAGGAGTGATAGTTTCTGAAACAATTCCTGTCCACCTTTCAGGGACAGTTAGAATTATTAAAATTGTACGAAGTAGCGAGCAGTTACGTTAAATTCACTGCTGTGTCACCGGTGATCCCCATGGGTGTAAAAGGGTTGAGAACTGGACACTGTTGGTGTGAAGTTTAGTTAAAACCAGTAGTTGGGTTGATAAGACAGTCTCTCTCAAATATATTTAACTGTATTAATAATGTCGAGTGGGATTATTACCAATAATAACACCAGCAGAAGAATTATCAGAATGTAGAGCAAGATGAACGTCTTTAGATCTGCAGACTTGGTTTTATTACTAGACACAGAACATCTTCTACATTCACTCTTAATAGAGAAATGGCTTCATATTTTTTCCAATATGATTTAGTGTTAGATTTAGTGTGTACTATTGTAGAATTGAAATGTAGGCTGGCATTTTGTACTACAACCAAATTTCAAGACAATATAACTGAGAGTCATGTGACTTTGGTCTTTGTTCAACCTTTTCTCTTGAAGCTTCAGAACAAGATTTGCAGATACACACCTTCGATCTGCAGGAAGAAAAGATTACATTAACAGATATAGTGGTAACCTGATTGATGCCATTTCATGTTGCTGCGGAAAAATGGAAGCCTTAATATTAGTTCTGAAAGCTGCCATGTTGCTTTTGTGATGAGCCACACAGTAGAACCGCAGAGAGTCTTAAGAGTGATCATTAATTAAAGCTGGAAATCACATGTTATCCTCCTCCTTGTTTGAAAATATGTATGATCAGCAAAAAAAAATCTTCTATGGTGGGCAAGATTTTCCACAGCATGTAAAGGACATCAAGATGAGGGTGCAGAATTAGACTGTTTGATGTGTGATATGGTGAAAGGTAATTACGGAATTCTTCTCCAATTAAGAAACAAAACAAAAAAACAAAACAAAAACGTTCATGTTCCAAATCTTCAAGTGGCCATGTTCAAGCAAATAAGCATAAATGTCTGCTGCATGTGGATTGTGCTGTTTCGTGTGTGTGTGTGTGTATGTATGTCAGTGTTTGTATATTTGTGAACCCACTCCTCAGTAAGAGCTGTTTGCTGCTGAATTCAGACTCATTCCTTCTGCTCCTGGGGATTGAGCTGCCTGTCAGTTACACAAGACTGTTTGTGAATGTGTCAGTAATGCATAAAGCCTGATTATTGTGTGTGTGTGTGTTTACATTATTCTCCAAGACGTCTATGCTACTTTTATACACTACTATAGTGATATTACACCCAATGTTTAATGTAAATGTTACAACAAACGCAGCAAATATCACCGAAATGTTTTGCTTTTCTTTCAGTTTTATTTTTGATCTGACTTGTGTCCATTTTTTCCTTTATTTTATTTTATTTTTTTTTTACTTTCATGTGGTAAAATGTATTTTTAATATTATTTTTTAAACTTAACACATAAGACACATAAACTTTTACTTCCACGTAAACAGATACAATAATCTATCTTAAGTATTTTTGTACTTCTTTGGACACATTTTATAAGTCTGTCAACTTAAAATATATATTAATTGGTATACATTTTACAGGTAGTTCTCGGGTTATGAATGAGTTCCATTCCTTTCCACATAAATCGGAATTAACCCTTTAGTACCCCTCTAAATATCTAAATAACTATGCAAATACATGTATTATACTTCATATTAATAAAATAAAGTAAAAAAAATAAGATGCTGTACTTAATGTACGTACAGTATATAGTATGTATGTACAGTAATGTCAGCTGAAATTTCTGCGTTGTACAGTAATAGCTGAGGAGATTCCAGCGTCATAAAGTCGAAATAATGTAAGTCGGTTACGTCGTGACCTGAGGACTATCTGTAGTTGGAAACACCATATTCTTGTTTCCACACACAGATGTTAATCTCTCTGAGCAGAGTAGAGTATTAAGCAAAACATTCATGCATTTTTCTAAACAAAATTACGGTGTTTACACGAACAGGTAAACATCTACTAAAGCAGAAAAAAAAGCCAGAGTGGTGAAGATTTCAAGGCAATTCGAACACTGTGAAACACTGCACACACAGTGTAACGCACACATACATGATCACCTCTTTGCCTGAGGGATGTGTCCACTTATGTTTGCAGAGTTTCATACTGCGCATCTGTGTGCTATAGGTGTATCTGCTTACTCAGTCTACTTGTCTCCCTGTTTTTAATGTTGTGGTGCAGCAAATACATGATGCAAGTACCTTCAGGGTTTTTCACTCTCAACACAAAGTGAGCCCTGCCTCTGGTAATTTAGATGAATATGCCTGGTGATTTTTTTTTTTTTTAGCGAAAAAGAAATCATTTCTTTTGGTTCTAAAGAAGGTCAAATGAAATAAACCAACACTGTACAGCCATACTGGAAGAGGTGATGGTCATACTTAAAGATTTTCTCATTATTATCATTAAATGTTTACTCCTGGAGGATTGTGCTGAGTTTCTGTAAACTGGCTTAAGATTCTGGTTAAGATCTGCTCTAAATGTAAAGTGTCATAAGATAACTTTTGTTATGATGTGACTCTCTATAAATACATTAGTTTAATTGACTGGTAAAAGGTGGTCCAACGTCCACTGGGAACAATTCTGACTTACAGCCGGCCATACCAACTCTGCTCTCATTCTGGTTATACTGAGAGCAGATGGCCATAGCAGTGAACCTATAGGATACCCCCGAGGGATAAAGTTTCACGCTTTTATGAGATCTGCAAAGCTCATCTAGAATGGCTCAAAAATTCCACATTCTGTCCAAACATTCTTTTTTGTTGAAGAGGAGACAAGTTCCTTCATACTTTTCAAATAGAATGTCAGTGTGCCACGATCAGTCAGCGCGTTTTAAATCGATTAACCATCATCACCGTGTATCCTATTGGCTGTTAGCCTACAGTGACTTGCTGGACGTTCATTGTGACTGATCTCGCATCAGTTACTAACTGAGGCCAAAAAGCCATCAGCCTGTATAGCCTGGATACAGCCATTAGTATAACATGATAAATAGGACACAGATTAACGAACACAATTTCCCTTTTCTAATATGACTGGGAGTCTCATTTGGAGATATGGCTAATCTTTACACGGCTCTCCATCTCCATCATGGTGCCTCCTCTGAAGCCCAGTGAGACGGTTCCTCTCCTCCTCCAATGACATCCCCATTAGAGCAATCCTGCTGATAAATGCCAGGCAGATTACAAAAAGGGTGGTTTCATTTCAACATGCTCCTTAGGCAGCACTCCAAGACAGGCCAAGCCTCTATTCCCCGCCCTTTAAATTATATCCTGTGTCTTCAAACAGTCAACCAAGACCAACTGACTATGAATAATGCATCAGGGTAATCAGGGCTGTGAATGGATGCACAGGGCATGGGAGGTACTGATAAATACGGCATAGATTTGGCTACAGGATACTGTATGCTTGAAATATGACTATTGTAAAATACAAAACCATTCACCTTGTCAGGTTTATTAGGCAGCTTCTAAGTAAGACAAACAAGCTAATAAGAACATGCTGAATGCAGCAAAGGTCTCACATATTGATAAAGACACTTATAGACTTTCTTTCGATCGATAGCATACAGTTTTCTTCCTTTGAATGATCTATAAGTTTACAGAATGCAGATTGTGAAAATGGCTGAGCTGTTACTATGCATTAAAACTACCTTCACTTCATCTCTCAAGTTACACTGATGGAAAAACATATTGTTAACATCAGAGAGTGATCAATCAGGAACAGTCCAAGTGTACCAACTTCAAATCAGAGGTCTCCATACTGTGAAGATCAATCCGAGACAAAGCACATCCTCCTGCCAATGGCAGCGGGACATCCTGTTATCACTACAATGAAGACTTCCATTATAACTGCAGCAACGCTCAGATGCAAGATAATGTCACAGACCAGAAAAGGGCTACAGTGTTTCGGTCCGCTTCCTGTGGTTAATGAAACACGTTACCTTCTGCCTATGAAAACGATCACATGGAACAGGACATAACTGGATATTTTACAAAACCCATTTCCATTAAAAAAAAAAAAAAAAATGTAACAAAACTAATGTGATTTGTTAAATTGTTTGAAACTTTAACCGAGAAGAGCAAAAAAAAAAGAAAAAAAGAAAAATAGTCTTATCATTTACTGTGAAATTTTAGAATGTATGTATAATTAGTTTATCTTGTACTTTTGTAATTTTATAATTCTGTGCAATCAAATATTAATGTATTTCTTATTCCACCCCTGTCTCAAAATTGTATTTTAATTTTTAATCAATGTGAAGCACTTTGGGCTACAATTTTTGTATGAAAGGTGCTATACAATTAAAGTTTATTATTATTATCAATATTATTATTACTTAATAGTATTTTGTAAATATAAACAAATAAACATTTTGAATACCATAAACCACTCAAAGTAGTTTGAACAGAGGAATGCTCATCTATTACACTGAATTTACTTTTTATTTATTCATTCATTCATTTTCCAAACTGCTTAATCCAGTGGAGGGTTGTGGGGATGTGGGAGTCAATCCAAATTACTATCAGGTGAAGGTGGGCTGATATATCCATACAAACAACCTTTCACATTCACATCTAATAGTGATTAATTGACCAGTTAAATTATGAAGGGGCATGTCTTTGTATCTACTGATACTGATGGGCCTCAGTAAAGTTTTAGTTTCTACTCCTGTATACAGTGAAGGACTGTGTAAAGTGACAATAGTTTTCTAAACTCCTTTTGCTGATGTGTCTGTATTCAGAGTCACAGTTTTTCACACAATGTCACCTGAAGCCTTGAAGGTCCTGCACATTCAACAACGGTTCCTGCACTTGTTTTTTTACACACTCAAATTCAGATAATTCATTATGTTCTGTAAACTGTAGCTAAATTCTATGCAGTTTTAGTCTGAGCAAATAAGGTGATTGACAGTTCTCCCATTGTTTTAGAAAAGCCAAAGCCCAAGGACTGGTGTTGGAAACTAGCAGGTGTGCTGTATACACCCAAGCAAAGCATCTGGTCTGTTCTTTGAGATGCCCATTATCAAATAAATTAAATTATTGAATTATAACTCAAATGTCCTTGTAAAGACAATGGATTCTCCCTCCTGTCCCCATTAAACCTGCTAATAGTCGAATCTCATTGAAAACTGTTACTTGTATCTTCTATAAACCCTCATGTCTTCTTTTACCACTCAACTTTTCTCTAATTTTTTTACTGATGTCAAAATCTAGATCAAAAGCACAAGTGAATTAAAATATCCTATTTTTTTCCCACTGTATTTAAAAGAAAATTCTCAGAATGGGCTTTGTAAAACATATCTTCCAGGTGCTCTAACACCACTGCTTAATAGTAACTCTTCGTGAAAAGAAGGGGCATGCTAAAATTTTCAGTTTTTAAAGAAATATTTTCACCTATTCAGAAATATTTCACACTGCTCTGTTCCCATCTGTTTAGATTCCAAACATTTATTTTGCTTTGTCGTGCTGTTTAGACTATGGTCACTGAATTAGCACTGTGTAGCGTCGAAACCCACTGAAAGTGCCCTACATAATCAGATTATGTGTTGTATAATCCATTGTACACTTAAAAAGTCTCAGGTCCCCATAAGGTTTGTTGTTTGAGCAAGACTTTGGTCACACATGCTGTTCTTAGCCTTTGTAGTAATTAATATATGTGCATCTGGAAGATACAGCAAATAAATAAACAGCATTAAAACCTAAATCCATTTCAGAAAAAAAAAAAAAAATGTTTTTTTTTTTTTTTTAATAGAGGATTTAAAAAAATAACAAGACACAAAAGCTAATGGGACAGAAGGTGTGCAATATAAAACAAGATTATTTAAGAAAACATCCAAAGTCAACCCAGGAGAACTGAATATTTACTGAATCCAAATGCAGGTCACACTAAATATTGACTTTACCTGCAAGAGCTGCTTAGTTCAGATTTTTTTTTCTTTTCTTTTGTATGCGTTTCAACACTATGCACATATTGCCTGTATATTTCTTGTTACAAATAAAGACACATACCCTTTAAAACCCTGCAAAAACAACAAAGATATATTTATGCACAGTCCTGTATAAAGTATGGGTTAAGTAGGCTATGTAGTTATTTGCAAATTGTGGTCATCATCTGAATTTATTTTGCATTGCCAAAAAACTGAAGGAAATATGGTTAAATGTTTACATGTAAGAATATTTTTTCCTACTTCCATTTGAAAGGAAGGAACAGGTCAATTTGAATATGATTTTTTCTATTTTGTGCATTTTATTTTCTTGACAGTGTCATCACTCATGGTCCATAGTTGACACATAAAATAGATCCATCTCCTGCCAAATAGTTCTTCAGTGAGGTACATTGCGCTCACATCTCACATCTTGTTTACACGCCGTGACAGTCTGTTTCCATGGCTACAGACATTACTTCCTCATTGGTAGTGAGAGCTTGTGTCAGAAATTGACACACACTAGCAGTTGCCTGGTAGCTCTCACAAAACAACAGTGTATGCCTGTTTTAACAATTGCTATATCACTCTCACAACATAAAATAGTGCTAGAAATCACAGTTACAATTGTAGTTGTGCAATTAGAAGAATCGAGTCCTGTGTGAGACCACTACAAGATTGTGATGTGTCTAAATAATGTTGTTGTGTTTGTCCAGTGTCACAGTAGTAATAGAGTTCATTTGACAGTTTTAGATTCATTGTTGGTGGCAGGGGAATGAACATGTCTGTCAAACAGGCCAAGATGTTGTTTAGATGGTCGCTCCTCTAAGCAAAAACAATTTCTAAGAGAAAAAGCTCAGTGTTGAACAGTGTGAGGAGGAACAGGATTGGATTATGTTTTTAAGCCCCTTTTACACAGTGCTTCTGTTATGGGAATATTCCAGAATGAAGTCTGTGTAAATGAAATGGTGTGATCATTTGGTCACACCTTTATCGCGGCTTCGTAGTGCCTCTGGAGGTAGTAACGGAGCTGTGATAAAGGTGGAATCGTGATTCCAGAATGTTATGTAAAAGGAAGACCTCTCTGCAACCAAGGTGTCATTATCATGTTGTATTGCATGTGTAAACCCCCACGCCAAGGGGAATTAAAATTGAGTGCGGACCGTGTACGGCAAACAAACATATCAACGTGACCAGAAAAACATTGAGATCCGCGAGCTGTTGCCACTTCGGGCAGACTATCCATGCTAACATTTGTGGAACGGTGAAAGACGGTTAGCAACACTGCTATACTCAGGGTATTTCATATGTCACACTATATGTTGTGTCATCACTCTTTTAATTCTGGATGCATGTCCACTGTAAAGGCGAAGGCACACCAACTCGATTTTCGGCAGTCAGGCATCCGTAGGCAGCGAGGTCAATGAAATGAGTCTGTTTGGTGTGTTCTGTGCGATCGTCCATTGTTAAGACCATCACTTGTCTTTTCAGCCGAAAAAACATGTGTAATCGGCCTCTAGCAGTCGTTCATTTGGACCAATCTGATTGGTGGAGGGATAGCCCTTGACTCGTGAATCTGTGAACGAGAGGTTTCCATCTGAATACTGCTATGTAAAGGTACTGTCTTCTATAATAGACCATTCACTGCTCATATGAGTATCAGTCAGTGTTGTCTATGGACTTCATTCATTCCATGAAGTGAACGCTGTTAGCATTGTTAGCATAGTGCGATATCTCCTTAGTTTTCACCTGCGACATCTTTCTTCTTCCACAAGAAGAAACAGAGCTGACAACGCCAATATCTTCTTAGTACTAGCCATCCGTTCAACAAGAACAAACACAGCAACCATTCTTGACTACTCAAAACTCTCTGCTGACAACAATGACTGATGACAGTGAGCTCTGTTTTGGTCTAGAGGGATGTTCTGACATTTTTCAGCGTTACGTCTCACGCAAGCGCAGAACGTACACTCAAGTCAATAGTCAATGGTGTATTCGTCACACTTTTTCGAACATGTTGGGGAGACGGGAGCCAGCGGATCAGTCGGGCTATCTTTTGTGGTGACAATCAGGTTGGTGTGTTTTCACCCGAAAAGCCCAGCCTGTCTCATGTGTTACTCCTTTGGCTTGGCTGTGTAAATTAGTCAATGGAGGGGAAAAAAATCGCCATCTCACCTTTTTTCAGCGATCTCTGTAAAAATGGCTACAGAAAGCAAGTTTGGTGTTCCCCATATTTTCCCCCCAGTGTTAAATAATGTTGTGTCCCTGTGTTCTTTTCTCTCTATTCAATTTCTAACTTACAAATTGAAAAAAAAAGGATGACGAATGAGCTTAATGTGCTATGACACATAACATAATGTGGAGAGAATTGTTGTCCAAGAAGAAACTGCATAATTAGTTTTACATTTCATTTCATGAATTGCTGTATAGGTGACTGAATGCTTCTATTTATTGCTTCACAAATTTCAAGGGAATGCTGTTTTGGAATTCTGCTCATTGTTAAATCATGAAAACACAGTGCTATTAATGTGCCAGTTCCACATATTTTTTTCACCATATTTAAATTTTCGGAAGTGGTTTATCACCATTTATTATAAAATTATCCTCTGTATTTTGCATTTTTTCAGTGAAAAAAGTAGTTCCTGTATTTAATTTACTGACTGTAGATGCTCTTAAAAACTTTGATTAAAATTAAAACTAAGGAAACTGAATAAAAAGTGACTTTTTCAGGAAATATATCAATAATTAAACTTAAAACAAGTGTCTCTGTCATTTACCATTTACTGGTGAATCATTGTTGTAGAAGATGACAGTGGTTCCACATTCACTGCCTCTGAACGTTCAAATGGGTCATATCTAATGACCATGAAAAGATAAAAAAAAAACCTACATTTTACCTGAAATATTTCAACATGTTGATAGTCTAGTCTTAATGGTTCCGATGTTATTCAAAATTTCAGATCAGTTTGGGTCGCCAGTGGCTGTTTGAGTCTAAATGGGTTCAACTAAAATCTGCTGAACATTAAAAACAATTCAGGTTGTGTTTACTTTAACAAATACCACTGTTTGATCATTCATTGCTTGAGGCTGCTTTTACCAATGAAACATGCCACTGCTCCTGGTAAAGCTCAAGTGGTCCATGTGAGGAAAGAGAAAAAAAGATCACATCCAGAACCCAGAGACTGAGTCTCTGCAGTGGCGAGATTACAAAGGCGATAATAGACCACCCTATCCAACACACACAACCTCACATACAGAGGAGTATGGGAACAAAATGCAATTTCCATGCAAATTTAGAGCACACTTACAAAAGGATTTCCATATTCAGTGTGATTGTGACTCAAACTTTCTGTTTTCTCTGCTTAACCTTTAGATTTATTTATACATTTATAGAGCTTTCCATTCCTTTCACCCCATCCCTCTGTCTCTTTTTTATGTGTAGACTTAATGCAGATTTTGTGCATTGACCAGAATGTACGGGCACAGGGCTGTTTTACCCTCCTGTTCTTGTCGCTTTATTTATTCATGTGACATCTTGTCCTTTTGCCTCATCCAGCTCAGTGCTTCACAGGGATACAGATGCTTTAGATAGCAGACACATTTGGGTTGCTCAAGCACTGATCGTATGCCAGCCACTCAGACAACACCATTAATCTTTCTTATCAGCATCTCAGTGGGTGCTCTGGCCCCAGAATGGTATGTTCTGCATTGAGCTACCATTACTCAATGGATGCTAAATAAACCACATTGCTCCTTCTGATTTAGGCGCACTGAGTTACAGCCCTTAACTGAACAGACGAAAAGGGCCATTGCTCTCCCAGTGGCATTGACCACTTTGTTATTGTTAGTTCCTTCAAAGTGTTCATGGCCTCTTACACCAACAGCTTGACAATTTTGTAATTGCATTGTGTGATAAAAAGCTAATTAAGTTATGGAAGATCTCTTATCTGTTTTATTTTCCTCAGTGCTATCCAGGGGGTGACCTTGATAAGATCAGATGGAGGCTGCAAGGTTTTTTTTTTTTTCATTGGTGCTCTGTGCTAATAGGGACAGTGATAACTACTGTGGATGGAGATGAGAAAGGGCTCCTTGATGACAGTAAGCTTAACACAAGATACAAAGATACAGTCCCTGATAAAAGGCAGGGAGTGCCTGAGGGAGTCACCCACCAATAAAGTTCTGCTTCTTGTGATCCCATAAACAACTGATAAGACTTGGAAGCCTAATGAGTTGAATTATTTTACTGACACTTGGAAAATGTGGGTTGACTGGTGTCTTATGAAGCAAGACAATATGCTCACGCTTGCAAATTTGTACCATAAGCAACGGAAAATGACTGCAAAGCCCCTGTGGTTTATAGCATCCACTGAAGCTGTGCTTATGCTGGGAGCGAGCATTAAGCCGAGACAACGCTGCGAACGCATTGCATACTGCCTGCTGCACTTCCACACGAAAGACAGAAAAGCTAAACACTTTCAAAGTAAACTCGTCTCCACCGGGCAATGATGCACACTGTCACTGAGAAACCAACGGGCTACCATTCACGCAGACATACACACATACCAAAACAAAGGCATTTTGACTCTGTCTGCATGTTTTTTTTTTCACATTCGGCACAGTGAGGTCATGCAACAGGACCCACACAGAGCTGATATCTCATGATTGTGTATTAGGATAGATTAGGATTGTGCTGTCTGTGCAGGAAATACATCTTAGTGTGGGATTTATTGCGCCTTGTGGCTTGTTTATGGTGCACAGCATGGCTAGCTGAGCAAGCGCAGCCCAAGACATAAAACATCATTTATTTTAGTTAGGGATGCCCTGCTGGACATATATGGCACAGGAATGGTACTAAATAGCTTTTTCAGACTGTAACACATATGCCAGGGGTCCTATACTCCTAAACTACAAACAGCTTCGACCATTTTAAAGCGGTTATGAAAAAATAAGGCCTAATGTTGCTCAAACTAAAATGATTTCAAGCATTTAAACACTCTAAGCAATTGTGTCATGATGAATTATTTCAGGGCTTTTTTCCTAGCATAAGCCAAATTGTATATTTGCTTGGATGTGTTAGAAATGTATCTAGGGGAAAATTTGACAGTGCTCTCACCATGCATTACCTAAATGAACTGTTATCCTCAGTGCACACCCCAGCCTTGTTTGGTATTAAATAATTCAGGACATTCTCTGTTGCAAACTTCAGCTGCATGCACATCACGTCTGTACTTGCTGTCCCCCCTGTGTTTCAAAGCAGTAATATATTACATTGGTCTATGATGCAGTAGAGGCTGATACCCACACTATATGTAATATGTCAGCCTTATACCTGCCCAAGGGTGTGTTTAGGGTGATGTTGAGAGACCAGCTAAATCATTCTTTACACTATATCACATTGTATTGAGTAGTAGCAGCAGATGCACACAGTCACATGTTTAAAAGAACAGATGTTGTAATAATTAGACACTGGCCAGATTTACAAACAGTTGTGACAAATCAAACCATCTATTGGTGTTAAAACATACTCCACAGAGGTCTGCTGTTATTGCATATGTATTTATAGTAGTTTCCCATTCCATGCTTAGAAATTTGTAGAAGACAGTATGTTAATTATTTCACCCATGTGATTTACTAAATCTTGGGGTAATCAATTCACTCCCATTTGTGTCATTATTTAACACAGTGGAAAAAAAAATATCTTAAGCCATTTTGTACTTGTCATGGCTTAGATAGGCGCTGCAGAGAACAAACAGGGAAAGGGAGGTTTTTCTCCGCCAAAGGAAGCAAAACAAGCCACTGTTTCGTTTGTGCTCCTGGTTTGGAGCTCATCAATGGAAAGAACACACAGATATACCTGCAATATTACCAAAGGGTAAAAAAAAAAAAAGAAATTGAGCAGGGGTTCAACACACAACATACTTGTTTAATTTTACACAAGGGTCGGATCCAACAAAGGTGAACATCAACATGAAAATGTAAATTTACACGTCATTTATCAGGTGGGCTAATTTTTTTTTTTTAGCTAAAGATCTCTATGTTATAGAACTGGTATCCTTTTTAAAATAGGCTACAACTTGTAGAAAAAGTTACAACAGATTTTATATTATTTTTATTTATTTATTTTATTTTTAAACCATCGGTGTGCCTCAGACATAAAAATATAGGCTACCTTGGATTTGATGCTAAAAATCAGATCTAAATAAATTAAAAATGTATTCATGTCACATTAAAAAAATATCCTAACTGGTAAAGAGAAATGACTTTTTCTTTATAATTTACTTATACCATTATGGACCACCACATTTTGTAAATAACACTGTGTTAGTATTAGTAAGTAATTTCCTTTTGGTTTTTCCCTTCAGGCGTCACCACAGCCAATCACATTCGCATGTTGATTTGGCACAGGTTTTTATGTCAGATGCCCTTCCTGACACAACCCTCTGTATTTATCCGGGCTTGGGACCGGCACAATGAGACACTGCCCCCTTGTGGCTACAGGTATATAGAGCGTAAAGGGCCTTACCCAAGGGCCCACCTGAGGATCAAACCGGCCATCTTCCGCACCAAAATGTAAAGCACTAAGCTACCCAGTCGCTAATACCATGTTAGCATTAAATACATTATATAAAACACTGTGATTATATCTGATTTGTTGTTTTAAAAAAATAAGTCAACACTTTGGGTGATGCATTCAACAGTACAAAGTTGTCCGTGTGTTACTATAGCAACCTGTCCAAATTTTACCACATTCTCAACCCACACTTTCAATATTTTACTCCAAAATGTATTTTCAGCATAGGTGAACATAATATTTAAAATGTTTTGTCCTACTTAATATCACTTTCTATTATTATTATATTTAGTTGACACTTTTATCCAAAGCAACTTACAAGATATAGGCATGTATAGTGTAAAGAGTCTTGCCGAAGGGCCGGCCTGGGATTTGAACTGGCAACTTTCCACATCAAAGTCAGCAATGGAACCCACTAAGCTACCCAATCACACTTTCTGTCAAGAACGGCATGTTTTGAATGTTTCCATAAAGCTTAGAAAATTATATCTGTTTTAAACCCACGTGTTACCGAGCAGTAATTTGACAACAATTTTATCCCCCCAAATTTTGTTAAAGATAACATTGAAGTGCTTATAAATATCTACTTGAATATGTATAATAAATGCATTTAAATTATTTTGCTTACCTAACAGAACACAAACTGTGTCTACATGTTACCACTTGATCGGACCTTTAAGTGAAACAGTGCAACGTGTCTTTAATACCTAAAACATCTATATGAAATGCATGAAATCTTCAACACAAATAGTTTTTCATGGTTTGTAATGTTTCCCTTGTATTACTGGTGTTAAAAAAAACGCATTATTCTTTGAACCATATAGAAATTTAGCAAAAATGTAGGTAATCTATCAGGACTAACAACAATCACTACTACTGTGGTTTGTGGAAGTCAGAATTCAGTGGTGTCTCCTTTGCCTCACAACGTTATCTTTCATTCCCTCATTGGAAAATACTTTCTCCACTGCTGTAGTTACCTTGCCCACAGTCGTGCTTAGATGTCAGATTTATTTTAGGCGACATAAATTATTATAATCATCCACTAATACTGTCACCAAAAAACGTGTCGTCCCTGTGCTGTTTCTTGGTCCGTGTTATTGTTTTTTTTACTGTAACACATGTGCAAAACCTGTGTTTTTCATATTATAAGTAATAAGCTGTGTCTATGTTGTTAGTAGAATCCCAAAAATCCTCATCAAGTGTGTCAATGTGCAATCTGGTGCTGCGGTAATTTGTGCCGTTCTTGATAGATTGCATCGGTCATTATTGAAATGAACTGACTGAAATTTGCATGTTGTTAGTAGATCACCCACAGAACTGGCAACTCAATGTTTATTTTTTTCTTGATTGCAGCATCACACTAATCTATAGTGAATCTGGTCCTTAATATTACAAAATTAAAAAAAAAAAAAAAAAAAAAAGTAGAAGGGGGAAAAAAAAGAGGTGATTTTGACTTTTTTTTTTGTATCTGTCCAAGTTAATGGAAAATTACTTGAAGCTTTTCTCAACAATGACTGACTCTATGGCCTTTTTGTCCTTTTGCAGGAGGAGGTTTGCACTCTAACAAAGCCTCCATCAGCAGGACACGTCTTGAACACCTTCTCCTGATGTAACTGTCTGATACACTAATTACTTCTATGGAATGTGGAATTTAAATAGCAAATCAGAAAATCAGACCTGTTTTATCACCGCTACGAGGTGACCTGCTGACAGACAGTGTCAGATATCCTACTGGGATTTGTGCATCGATCAACCGGGGTAACACCTCATCACAGTTAGAAGTGAGTGTTTCCATGTCAGTAAACCAAGTGGGGTCAATTAAAAATACATGCGATGTAACTAAGGCAGAGAAAGGGACGTGTCAGCAGCATGACACAGGAAAAAAAAAAAAAAAAAAAAAAAAGTTAAATCACTGTATTCACAAACTACAACTTATATGCATACTCTTACAGTGTTTGTATTTCTACACTGATGTAACATAGGTTTAGCCCACCACACAGTCACACGTCGTACCGGTTTCTTAATTTAAGCTGATATCCCCGAGGGAAACACATATTGGATTTTCCTTTTTTAAGCATTTGGTGAACAGAGCAGCATATTGACACTGCATGGAAAATGTGCCCTCAAATGACTGCCCTCAGCACCCTGGCATTTGTACTTGACAAACAGGCTCATTATTGGATGACTTAATGAAAGCCTTCCATTCAGAATAGATTTTGGTCTAAGACAAATGATGTACACGTGGCACCAAGAAATTAGAAGTCTGGAAAGGCAGAGTTTGGCTCTGTCAGCACCCAGTCAATTGGACAAATTCCTGCATCTGCGAGATGAGGTAATGAGCCTAGATCACCACAATGAGTGTAATTGTGATATTGTTTTGATCAATTAGTACTCCATATAAGATGGCTTCAATGTGATGGATTTCAGGCTTTTTGGGTTGGACTAAAAGCTGCCAGATAATTAATCATAACACTATGGGCTGCTTCCAAATGTGGTGATTCCCGTTTAAGAGTTATGCTGACGTAAATGTAATGTGAACTAAACATGCACACATTTCCTGAAGGAAATGTAAACCCTGTGCTTGCCTCTTGGTGGATTTGTGGACTTGTGTCTACGTGTGATGTAAAAGCAAGAAATAGTACCAAAGAAGGACTTTTTATAAATGAAATACTGCATATATTTGGATGAAATTATGTTGTTCTATATTGTATTTGGATGTATAAGTTATTTATTACAAAAAGTGTTTGCAATTAATAGTAAATACAATTAAAAAAAAAAAAAGGATTAGCTGACCAAAACCTAAAATTACAAATCATAAGATTAACAGCAGAATTTGTAATTAACAGTTTTGAAAAGGTTAATGTTGTGTGTTACATTTCTGACAAACACACAAAAAATACAACTCATGAATGGAGGTCACTAACTGGGCAAAAAAAAAACAAAAAAAAAACCAAAATGAAATTAAATGAAAAAATGGTAAAAATCAATATTTGGCCCTTTTAGATGTTCTAAAATGCGACTGGAAATATAGTTTACAATCACCCACTGAGTCTATCACAGAGCTCGATCAAACAAAAAGATGAGCCCGCAGCAGAGTCAGGATGGGGGGTGGGGCAAACTGAAGTGGGAGGGGCAATCTTCTTTTAAAGACTTCATCTGACTAATTACAGCCAGGTGAGGAGAAACATGGCAGGTGCACCTGATAACCACTAACGACCTGTGGACAAGAACCAACCAAGAAAGAAAACAAGTGTGTTTCTGTGTTTGGAACAAATAGCACTGAAGAGATGGGAATTCACTGAATCCATATGTATATTATTAACAATAGTTGACAGTACATTTTACATTTACAGTACAGTTACATTTTTTAGTAGTCTCTCTTTGTAGACTCCTTTTAGACAATTTCTCTTAATATTATATTTGTTTTACTTTTTAGTCTCTTTTTAATCTGTAGCCCTTTGAGATCCTTGGATGTAAAGGGCAATATAAATAAAATGCATTATTATTATTATTATATTATTACAGTAAGCCTATCTCTTGTCCACTCCTCTACCATGTATTGCTAAGCAATTTTCCGGAAAAGGTAAAACACAAAATCATTACTCACTTTTAGATTGGACATATATGTAACACTTTACCAATATTTACTAAATGGTGCGTTACTTCCGTGTCGTCTGCTCAGAGTTGTGGAAAACTTCCTCGTTGCGTGTTTTCTCATCTGGATTTTTATGTCCCCCACCAAAGACTGAATCTACGTGACCGTCTATGGTGTAGTTTTGTTCTGTCATCATGTGGATTAATGTTTTGTTATTCACTGTCTACTTCTGTGTCTGATTTTTGTAAATCGCGGGTCACAGAGAAAACTGTCTGACCAATCAGTGTCCGCAGTGTCGTGACATCACGTTTTGGTGTTGGTCTCAATTTTGAAACCTCGACTGAGGCGGTACTAAAAAACTAGTATGTGGTCCCAGATTACAGGGTCCTTTTTCGTAATGGAAAAGTGAAAAGCCGTGTAGAGTAGAGCCGGTACCATGTAGTGGAAAAGTGCCATTAGAGGCCTGTAGATCGAAAACAAAACATTTTAAGATTAACGTGTGAATAATCTTTGAAAGAAAACAGTTTTTCCCAACATTTTCTTGTATAAATTGCTGCTGAAATCCCAGAAATGTAAGAGTTATGAAGAATTGTTTCTAGATTTTCTAACATAAAACCCAAACCTCTATCAGCCAATCAGCTGTCAGCATTCTGTTCCCTGTGTGCATGTGGTTCGGTGTATTGTCGTGTTATATGATAATTGTATCATTACCACATATTACCTTGTGCTTTTCATTAAATGCAAGCACACTGTAATACAAGTAAAATCCTGATAATCAGCTGTGCAAAAGAATGAAATACAAGAATTAATGTGTAATTATTGAACTGATATGGCAGAATAAAACGATTAGCACCCATCTTTAATGCACATAATTAACTTAGTAACTGTATATGAATTTGCAAACATTAAATGTTGTTCATGATTCATCAAATAAAGCCAAATTTCAACCAAAAGTCCACTCTTCTTTTTATATATATATAATGAATCCCAAACAAACCCTGAATTATTTTTCCTCTTTTTTGTTGGTTGGTGCTCCTTGTTAGTTTGTTTATTTATTATAATTCATCTGACTGTTATTCTAAATTCTGAGAGTTGTCAAAAAACGTGAAAACTACAAGCTTTTGTATGGATCTGTTCCAAAGGTTGAAGTCATTGCACAACGCTTCCACCGTGCTTTATGAAAAGTGGAGTGTGCCATCCTGCTGCACAATCCTGCTGATAACAGACAAACAGGGGTGATCACATAACTTTCTTAGCAGAAGTAATTATCCCGAATCACATTTGTGATAAGGAGGCATCTGCTCCTCCACTTCAGTGAGGTTACAGATTGCATGCAACTGAATTCTGCAGTGGGAACCTAAAACACAATCCCTAGAATAAGTGTTTAGTTTGTCGTTCTTTGTGGATATAAAGAGTTCAATCTACATTCAAAGGGAGTGAAAAAATAATAACCTATATTCAGCTGATAAAGATTACTGAGAGCAAAATTCTGTAGATTCTACTTAAATTTATGTGAATAGATCTCTGAAAACATACAATGAAAATGCAAACTATAAAATGCATCTGCCTTTCATGCTTTGGCAAACACAAAGCATTATTCACTGTAATATTAAAGTTAATTCCTCACACAAAAATAATGTTTAATTTTGAATTTTATTTTTTTTACCTTTTGAGGTTACCTCAGCCTTAACCATATTAAGTTTCTATTCTTCTGCTAATAAACTATAAACCTCATTATTTTCTCACATACTAGCCTATACTTAAAGTTTGAACTTATGTTGTAGATGTAGAAGTAATGCTCAAATATGTAGTTTCAGTGGATCAATGCATCATGTGAGATTAAAAATGTTTCAAAATGTTGTGCATATCATACTTTCATTTTTCTTCATTCAAGTAATATAAAAACTAACATTAATTTAACATTTCTGATACATCTATAGAGGAAAAAATAGTTTCATTTCAAAATAACTTTAACACAACATATTGGGTTCATTACTACCAGCGCTGGACTGGCTTCTGAAAAGGGCCCGGGCACTTTTTGGTCACCCGGGGGCCCACCGCAGATATTAAGTATTAAGG
>JAPSES010000001.1:18689939-18780265 GCA_029822895.1 Maxillicosta whitleyi
AACAAACTTTTAGAATGAACTATTAATACCCACGTGGGAGCTACCCGTGAGTTTGTTAACAAACACGGTCTATATTTCTATTCAAGTTTCTACACACACAAACAACATTTCTATACCGGCCGTTTTCCCTACAGGTGGGGGTTGACCTGTCCATGGATTCCTCTCCTCCACATTTCTCTGTCTCCTGCCAATTCAAGTTTCTAAACATATAGTAAATAGTCAGTATATATACACTGTAGATATAATGTGTGTGTTTTGGTGTTTCCGTGTGTAGGTGTTTGAGCTTGTTCACATTCTTTCCTCTATATTAAAGAAGCCTAGCATTCTGTCAGCATGTGGCTCAGGATGACAAATCTCCTCTCACTATCTACAGCCATGCAGCTCTTCAGTGCGAGGCTGGGGCCATGTTTCCTGGCCTCTCTGACACATAGGCAACAGGCCTGCCTGCTAAACTACCCCCGCTCCTCAAATGGAGTTCTCATTTTCAAGGGGAACGGCTGCATGGCATAACGCACTTTGTCTTGGGAATTACTTTTTCTCTGCCTGTGTGGCTCTCTGGGATGGACATGGCTGGCTGGCTCTAGGGGAGACAGATGGAGGCCGCTGGCTAGCCTGACACATGTTGAGAGGCTGTGATGAGTCAGTGACGAGGGGTGTGTGGGATGGGGAGGCGAGCACTCTGTCTATGTGATGTGTTGATGAGGGCAGGGAGAGTTGCGTGGCCTGAAATTCACCAAGACTGGAGCTGCACTAACCTGTATAAAGAATATGATCCACGTAGGAATAAGGACATGTTGCATCACTATAGAATTACCATGCATCACCACATATACTATTGTTATGAAGATAAGGTCAATAAAACATACAATTTGGGTGTCCGGTTATTATCAGATTTCCTTTTTTTTTTTTTCCTCATCAGTTGCTTATAGAGGTGTGTCACTGTTTAAAGCAGGGGTGTCAAAGTCACTTTAGTTCAGTTCCACATTCAGCCAAATTTGATCTGAAGTGGGCCGAATCAGTGAATAATAAATATATAAATATTGTGAACTCCAGTCAAAAAAGTAAAATTACACTATAAAAATGTTATATCTACAAACTATGCTTTAAACCAATGTGAATAATATGGACAAACTGAAAAAATAAGTGTAATTTTAACAATGTTATGCTTCAGTTTATCATTTACACAGGTACATTATAACATACAGGTCACAGTGGATCTACAAATACACAAAACATTTAATAACAGATAATATGTTGACATTTCAGGTTGTTCATATTTCTTCAGATGATTCACATGTTTTGCAAAATTATACTTTGTTTTGGTGTAAATCCATGAAAATGTTTACAGAGTGATGAATATTTATTTGACATTATGGTAGTATTTTACCGATTTGACCCACTTGAAATCGAATTGGTCTGTCTATGGCTCCTGAACTAAAACGATTGTTAATTTCTTAGTGTAATTTTAGCATTTCACAAAGTCATCACAAGGGCCAGACTGGACCCTTTGGCGGGCCAGATTTGGCTCCCGGGCCACATGTTTGACACCCCTGGTTTAAAGTAGTGAATTGTCATTTCTAGCCATTTCAAAAGATCACCAGCTACATCATTGGGATGGGCTCCAGCAGCCCTGTGACCCTCCTGATGATGAATGAATGAGCCATTCCAAAAGATCACAAACAATGCTAACAGTTCCATCAGGTAACTTTTGTCAAGGATGCACAAGTACTAAGCCCCTGCTCCGTCAGTCAGGCATGTCAGCAACATATTGCCTCCATCACATTTCCATCACGGCCCATTTCAGCACCTGTAGTGACACACAGTCATTGATTTGTCTGATCACCTAAGCTGCGATGGACTGGTCACTGACCCCATGCAGCAGAAACCAGCCTAAGAGGACATATTATTGGCCAGTGCTGCTCGGACAATGATGGGATGTGAAACATATGGCAGCACAAACAACAAACACTTTCCACTCAATCTGGTTCACTGATGGCTGCTTGCTTACTCTCACATGATCACCCAGAATCAATAATAGTACGCCACTTATGACCACATTAGCTGCTCCCCCATTGTGAAATTCACATAATGAAAGGTTAAGTGTGCTGTATTTATAGTTATTATTATTTTTTTTTGTTTTACTGAAATTGTACCTCTCTTGTTTATAAGTAACACCAATGATCAGTTAATATTATAAGCATAACCAGTACAGGTACACTTTAAATTAGCTTTCTAGTGCCTGTTTGTTAAGTTTTGTTAGCTTCAAAATGCAACAGACAACACAATTGTTGAAATCATGTCACCTTTGGTATGATAGGTGGTGATATGCACTTTTTTTTTTTTTTTAGCTTGTTAACCTACACCGTCACAGGTCACAACAATAGTCATTTGTATGAACTGGCAAGACAATGGACAACGTTGCAAATTTGGCACACCATATTTTGTCTGCTCTACATTTTGTGCAGATGAGATGCATGATGTTCAATTTCCAAGCCGGGATTTGGCACAGAATACCTCATTCCATTCCAAGCCAAATGGTCTGTATGCATGCAGGAGTAGATTGAACACATTTACGTGTACTTTTAAAGTTTAATATTAGTGAGACTCATGCAATATTTTTAGTGTAAGTCACGTCAACCCATTGAATGATCTATGTATACTCTCATCTCTTTCAGATGCTATGACACAGTTACAGATGCTCGTAATTTTAATCATAGCTGAGGATCATAATAAAGTCAAATTAGTAGCTCCTACTGTACATATGCTAATCAAGGGATAGGAGTTTTCCTCTAGTGTCTCCTTCCAAATTCCAGACCATAGCACTGAGAGAGAACTTCAGCTGCCTTAGGCAATGAGACAAGAGTGGCAGTAGGCATCAGGGTCGAACTGAATAATTCAGCCCCTGGATCACAGTACATTTTCATATTCATATTTTCGCTGGCACATATATCCCCTCCTCTGCCTGAATGCATCTTCCTCTTCAGACCCCATAAATATCTGAATCAACTAATGACTCCTCTTGAGGAATTAAAAAGGCATCATTAGCTAGCACCTGAAGGTTTGACTGAAGTACTGGGAGGACTTTGTCGATGCTGATTAGGAAAACAGTCTCAAGGGTTGATCTGAATCACACCAAAACCACATGTGGTAGAATATACTGTATACTAAGACTATTCTTGATGAAGTAAAGGTATGGACTCTGAGGTGGCCAATCCATTCTCGCTGAACAATTCTTTCACAATGCTAGCCTGTTGAATCCTGGTATTGTCATCTTGGACCATGTTTATGTTACAAGCGGGGGAAAAAAATCCACTGATCCACTGATAAAAAATTCTGTTAAGTATATTCAAATAGTCATCTGACCTAATTTTTTGGACATAAAGCACTGATGAACCTAGACTTGACCAACTGAAACAACCCCACATCATAACATTGACTCTATAGGCTTTTACTGTAGGCACTAGGCATTATGGGTAATTACTTCTCACCTGCTGCATCCATCACTCTGGAACAAATTCAATCTGGACTCGTCAGACCACATGGACTTTATCGAGTGAAACACAGTCCAGTATTTATACACTCTATCAGACTGATTGTTGTACAAGAAATGAGAAGTTGCTTACTGGACAAGTTAATGTTTAATAACTGGTTGCCTGGTAACACTATATTACTAAATGCATTCATTATCCAATGGATCTTAAATAACTTTCAGGGCTACAGTATGTAAGAGTAACTGATTTCAATAACAGGATGCACTATGCAAGTCTAGCAACATTAATGCTCCCATGATGTAATTCTCAAATACACTGAGAAGCAAAGACCCACAGTAAAGAGTGAGAAAATAAAACTGTGAGCGGCTTAAACACATTATATTAGTCATTACATTTTGAACTGAATGTTGGCAATACTGTCATTTAATGGACCCACACAGAACAAGTCGCAATACATTCACTATATTCGAGACACTGACACATTAGACGTTGCCCAGACCAGTCTGAGACCCATACTTCTTATTTTAAATCTATCAGTAGCGGCTTTTCTATTGGATATCTGTGCAAAACTTTACTGAAATGTACTAAATTTAGAAAAAACTGAAGTGTGTAATATCGGTTTTTCCATTAAATCACAAATGCGATAATTTGTTTATTTCTTATCACAAGATGACATAAGAAGTATTCCATAAACATGTCGACAAATGTAAATATCATGTTGATTTACAGATACATTTTTAAATACATTTTTACCCCTCTATCCCATACTAAATTTAAAGGTCAACTTCTATCATTATTTCATTCATACTGCTGTGTCACCACTATGGTTGAATGCATTGTGCATCATTTCTGTGAAAAATGATGTCCTATTTCTGTTGCTTGAAGCTGTTTTCTGTAAGCTAGAAGAGGGTCTGTGGTTGAACAACTGGCTTTTCCGGTGTCCCTCATGAATATTCATGACACGTTAATAAGGCACTTCTGATTGGTTTAAACAAGGAGGGGGTAAAAAAAACATGAAGAGGAAAGGAAACGCCCAGCTGAGTGAGTGCCGCAGCGATCTGTTGATGGAAAGTCCGTAAAGTTTGTGGATTTAATAAAATGTCTTCAGAGATACAACCATACACCTACGACCCTGAATCAGACGAGGATGAAGATGAAGGCGAACGGCCAATTCCGTATCCGAACGGTAGGCTAATGCTAATACATCACCTAGCTTCTGTCCGCTGTTCTTCCTCTGGGATGAGCCCGTGGGTGTTCCATACACGGCTCTGGGTGAGGCTTATGACATTGTGACGCACATAATTTTGTCCTGCTCTGAATCTCTTGTTTGTCTGCAGGTTAACCTTTCAATGAGAAATAAACCCATTTAGGTCAAATTTCGCGCCTTGGGGTGCTGCGTGCATATACTACTTGTTGTGACCCACCACACTGTAAAAAGAGCTACTCAAAGTGTTTTTTAGTGGAAGGCGCTCTTTACAAAAAATAATTGGTTTCCTGGTGTGTCCATATATGTTTCTTTTAAAACTCTTCTTCTTCACTCATTGTAACATCTGTTTGTTTGTTTTTTATTGATTTTTTGTTCACATGACTCTACTTGAAGAAAAAGGTCTTTCAATTGCATTTTTTGCATGACATACCAATTCTCGTCTGAAAAAAGAAACACCTCTTGCCAGCTCAAAACCTTTTCTTTGAGTTTCTACACAAGTTATATTTTCACAATTTGAGGGTCAGTGGAAAAGCGACTAGTGTGTTGTTGTGAAGTGTTTCTCCCAGACAATAAGACTTCACTATGCACAGTTAAAGTCTAAATCTCTGGATTCCTGGGGAAAAGAACAGTCATTATGTTGCAAAACCATTGAAATAGGTATTACACAAAACAACCAGTAAAATGCAGTGTTGTTTTTTTTTTTCATATCATACTTCCATGTTGTCTCATTCTATGGAGCTCATTTACATTGGGATCTTGATTAACATAATATTTTACCCTTCAGCAGAGAAACAGACTAACGGGAGAATACAATGCCTGCATGTCTCATAAATGCTTGTCAAATAGGCAAACAGGTGTGCAGAAATAAATAAATAAATTTGGAGACAAAAAGGGAAAGGAAGGCGGGCCAGTGAGAAAGATGCAGCAGGAACACAGATGACCCACATTGGTGTGACTCGTTACGAATTTTCAATGATACTACTGGGCTTGTTAGCACACGGCTGGGGTACAAGGATGATGGGAGATGCACAGTCTGCTATCTCAGCTAACCCCTCTGCAATTCTATTACACTTGTTTATAGCTCCTGGCAAATAGCACACCAAAGATACTTTAGCTTCTGAGAGAAGGGCAGGGTTAAAGGGGGGCGACTACTTAGCATTTCACAAGGAGACAGAGAGGACATTCTGAGCAAAGTGAATAAGCATGGGAAGTGAGGAGAGACGAGCTCGAAAGATACAGATCATACTGTTCTGACTGTTAAGAGCGGATGCACAGTAATGGAACCAAACAGTACAAAGATCCTACAGAATTAAATGTTATTTAAAGATAAGATTTAATTATGCAAAGGTTTAAATTATATACACATTGTGGAATGAGGTATGTTTACATTAAAGGATGCAATATTATGTTATGTGTATGGATTCCGGAATTGGATTAGAAGTGTCTTATGGAGAGTGTTTGCTTTGTCAGAGTGATAAGCCTTAAAGGACAACAACTATCAATTCTATTGGATTTATCAACTATCTTTGCACCTTAATCAGTTTATGCAGTTTTCTCAATCACCACCAATCTACAATAAGTGATAGACTTTTGAATTTTGAGTTGTGTTATATGAGGTTCAGTGACTTTTGTCTGTGTCCACAAAAATCTTTTCAAATCATTTTTGAGTTCAAGTGATTCTTCTCAGTAAGTTTTGGAAAATTCCGAAAGGCATTCCTGAGATATAACATCCGTAAGAATGGACAGATGGACATAGCAAACTTGACCTCTGACCTTTAGCTACTAAAATTTTCAATTCATTCTTGAATCCAAGTGATTGTTCCTTTCATCAAGTCAGTCCTAAGACGTGACACTTGAAACATAATGAGGACGAGTCAAAACCCTTTCTTGACCTCTTATGTCTGGCTGCCCCATTTCTGTTTGTGTTGCCATGGTGATGCAACATAAAGCAATAAAGCAATATACATGCTATACATCCACCCAAAAAACAGCTAGAGGCTAACCCCCATGGCATATTTCAGAAAAAAGAATGCATCTTAAACAAATAGTTAAAAGAGTGAATGCAAGACCAGTATATGTCATGAATAATTTCATGAAAAAAAGATCAATGTGACAAACTATGCACTGCTAAGATAACACTTAAGAGATCCAGCAGTAAAAGTATTATTCCTCTACCACTGAAACTCACAGAGGAAGCCAAGGGAGCACAGAAGTAAAGGTTGCATCATGACCTCATACTTTATCTTACCTTCGCTATTTTCTGATTTTAACTTGGTTTTCTATGAAACTTCAACTATTGTGTAATCCACTGGAGTATAACATTGAAACAATTTAGACTAGAAACGAATGCCCTTGGGCTTAATATGTCAAAGAGATGTGTGGACATGTCTAAAAAGGATATAGTGTGATAGAGAGTATTGTTCTTTGGTCCAGTTTTTATTTGGAGGCAAGTGTCCAACATGGGGTGTGCTGTCCCTGCCATGATTTTATTCACAACCCCTATACAGTTTTACCAGTGCAGTAGGAAGGATTACAGCCAAATAAACCCAAGTATTACACTGGTGGCGATGTGTTTCTGTGGTATGTTCAAGTCTGTCAGATTTTATAGGGACATTTTCACCACATTTTTTTTTTCCAACTCCAGTGGACGTGTTCAATACAAGATCATAAAAATAGACATTAATCTCTCTCCACTAGTGGATTTTGACACTGACTCATGTTCCAAGTTTGTTTTGTGTGTACATACACTGAACTTTAAAGACTCAGTAAAAACAGACAATACACACACTTGTCTACCTGATGAAGCCCTTCCAGTGTTTGGTGCTGAAATTAGATACAGCTTTCCCTCCCTTACAAGAACAAAATCCTAAAAGATTTAACAAGCTTTTATTTCTTGAATTGCCCCATATCTTTAGCTGTACTGTCATGATCAAAATTCAGGTTTCAATGTAGAGTTTGAGCGCTCATCATGCTAGCACGGTTTTCTCAAACTTAGACTTTTGCTACAGCACCTGTCTCAACTGTTGTGTATTCCATGACACCTATTCACCCACTTGCATCGTCAGCTTCTCTCAGGGTTTGCTCTGTTACCTCAGATGATCTCAGGAAAATGCAGAAAGCAATTGAAACACTTTCTGTCAAAATTGAACAGCTACAGATAGTGGTACAATGTCGGTGATACACAACTGTATCGCCCCTTAGACTACAGATAGTGTCAGTAGAAGCTTTCTCTTGTCACAGGGTGAAGAAACTGAAACAGAAATTTACATTGTTTTCTACTGTTGCAGTTCATGGTATGTCTTAGATGGTAATCACAGCTAAAGTAGAGTTACTACTTACACCATAGTGCACCAAAAGTATATGTTTCAGCCATATTACAAGCAATATTTAACAGGTTTTGCATGGACAGTCACAAAAGGTCACCACGGTTCCATCCATGTGAAAGTGGCAAATCCATCAAACAGAACTCAACACAAATAGAAAACTGCAACCAACTTACATACCAAAATACTTATTCATTTCTATTTGTTCGCCCTACAAGCTGACTACACCATCATGACCAGTGTCTGGACTAAAGTAAGTAAGTAAGTATAAAGGTAATGCATTACAGTCGTAGATTACTTTTTGGTGTAATGCAGTAGTGTTAAGCATTACTAATCAATTTTCAGTAATGTTTTACTCGGTCCATGTTCAATAGCACTTGTGTTACAACACACTTTTCACCCATAATTGCTCAAATGAAAACTAAAACGGCAACACCTGGAGACCTTTAGGTATATATAAAAAAAAAAATGCAGCAGGAAAGTTCCATTTCCTGTTGGTGTTCAGCCAATGGGTGAAGATGGCAGAAGACAGTGTATTCACAACATGGACGTCTGCTCAAAGCTAACCCTAACCCTGCTATCAAGAAGCTAGTTAGTGTGATCCCCGTGATCAGCAATGACGAAGTAAGCTAACATTTCCGTGACTAGTTAGAATTCTTTATCAATTGTGGATTTATCTACTGGTGTCCTTGGCACCACGCCCCCGCTTTGAACATGTAAAATGTTGGGGGGGGGGGGAAAGCGCAATTTAAGTGTTCCTGCTGGAATTCAAGCATAGTAGACTATAGTATTACTTATTGAGCTATCCATCCACAGGTACTTCTGGCTGCAAATTTGTGTCCCAAGGCTCTCTTATCACTTGAATTAGGGAAGGTTATTACTTGACTTGGGGGGCAGGGGGTTGTACTGCACACACATTTTATTGTAAAAAGTCTGTATGCAACTCAAAAGTAATACGGTCATGTAATATATTACATTTCTAACACAGTAATATTGTAAGGTAAGGAATTACTTTTAAATGGCAGTAATGTAATTAGTAATGTCTGGTGGTAACTTGCTCATCACTGATAATGACCTTCCCAGGGATTAACAGAATTAATGAAAATTATTCTTTATTTCACAAGCTAGTGACTGGGTAGCTTAGTGGTTTACACCACTGACTTTGGTGCAGAAGATGGCTGGTTTGATCCTCAAGTGGGCCCTTGGGTAATGGCCTTTACGCTATACAATCCCCAATACCTGTAGCCACAAGGGGGCAGTGTCTCATTGTTCTGGTCCAAAGCCTGGATAAATACAGAGGGTTGTGTCAGGAAGGGCATCCGACGTAAAAACCTGTGACAAATCAACATGCAATTGTGATTCGCTGTGGTGACCCCTGAAGGGAAAAGCCGAAAGAAACTTTCTATACTTTATTTCACAACCTGTTCAATTTTTGCCATGAAAGCAGATATTTGCCATCAGGACCTTAAAGTTGAGGATGTGATTGAGGTAAGAAGATATGGATGGTACATAAATGTGTCAGTTTCAGATAACATAAGTCAGTTACCATCACTGATACACATCTTCAACCAAGAGTTGATGATGGGAGTTACTGTCTGGTGCTTACTTTACCATAAAACAGATCAAAATGAACCTTACAGAAAGATATGGTAGAACTATAACTGTTAGTTAGAGAATTTCTTGTGATCAGACAAGTAGAATTGAGGAAAGATGTTGTTTCAGCCTTCATCAGTACTGATATGATGTGTCTAAAACAGCTGATTGGGCTGGGAAACTTTTCAAGTTTCACATCATGTACTGTGAAAAGGGGAAATCATTTCATCTCAGGCCATCAAATTCAAAAGATGGATTAAAGAGGCCATCAAAATACGAAAACACGGAAGCCACACCATTAATAGAGACACTGTTCTTCCCTGGAGGAGCAGAGAACGGACATGGATGGGTTGGGAAATTTTAACTTGAAACATTTCCCACTCCAATCAGCTGTTTTTAGACACGTCTCAACAGGAAGTGGTTGACAGCTCTGATGAAGGCTGAAGCTAGGTAAAAAAAAAAAAAAAATCTTGCCTCAATTCTACTTGTCTGATCACAAGAAAATCTCTAACATTTGGAATGGAAAACATAATGAATCTAGAATATCAACTCTTTGTGTACCTAAGTTATGTAGGCTAGATGGATGTTCCTATTTTTCACAGACTCATTGAGCTAGTGCTAAGAGGACCTCACTGGGTGGATGAAGTCAAGGATGGAATGAAAATTTGAGAACCACCATTAAAGTCCAATTAAATTTTTTTTAAAACAGGCCTTCAAATACATGAATATATGAAGGCAAAGACACACCACCCTGATTTTTGGCCGTCGGACATCATCAGGCAGTCTGATGAGGTTGGTGACATGAGTCTGTTTGACGTGTTCTCTGTGATCAGCCATCATTAATGCCATCGCCAGTGTTTTCGTCCGATTTATCATGTGTAATCGGCCACTATCAAGTCATTCATTTGGACCAATCTGATTGGTGGAGGAATAGCCCTTGATTAGTGAATCAGTGAACCAGAGTCTTACATGTGAATACAGCTATGCCAAGATACTTCTTCTATAATAATAGGGCATTCACTGCTCATATCGGATCTGAATGAGTACCAGTCAGTGTTGCCTATGGATTCAATATATTCAGCAAATTGAACAATGTTAGCATTGTTAGCATAGTGTGATTTCTCCTCAGTTTTCACCTGTGACATCATTCTTCTGCCACAAGAAGTCTGAGAGCTGACAACGCCAGTAGCTTCTTATTAATAGCCCATCCGTTCAACAAATACAACAACAATTCTTCTTGACTGCTCAACACTCTCTGCTGACTTGACTGACGACAGTGAGCTCTGTGTCTTGGTCTAGAGAGATGTTCCATCATTTCCGGTTTTACATCTCACACAAGCACCGAACATACGCTCGAGTCGGTAGTCACTTTGATGTGTTTGTCACACTTTTGACTGTTGGGGGGGACAGGAAACAATTGATCAGTCGGGCTACGTTTTCTGGCACTGGGTAATTGTGTCTTTGCCCTTATACCATGTGGTCACAGAGGAGCTAACAGGACACAGATATTGGAATTGAATCATATTAGTGCACAGTCTGACATAAGGATAGGAGGAAATGTAGATGCTTTGTCATGATAGATTGGCACCTCATCTTCTGTTAACCTGGAAAGTACCTATCCAGTTCAAGATTTGCAGACTGAAATGTCAGACCATGAAACAAACATGAAAAAAACATGGAACTATTGCAACATTCACCTTCTGAATCATCAGCAACTCTTAATTCATATATATTAGAGAAAAAATACACTGGTACTTTGTTGTAGAGTATAATGACTTTCTCTGCCGAAAAGCTCAAAATGCACTGGGGAACAGAGTTGTACATATCAAGTGCCAATTCCCACTTCACTCATCACAGAGACTATGCATATTCGCCATGGCAACCCCTGCTCTGGTCATTAACATGCTGAGCACTCATTCAAACATCTCTAACTATGCACCCTTCAAGTATGAGGTCCCATATACATAGATTTTTTTTTGACTGTAAACATAGAACACTTATACGAGGCCTATGCTTTAATGCAGAGACGCCCTGTAACCTTTTCATACAGGTATACAATTGCCAACTCCCTTGAACTTCACATGGACATAAGTGTCTGGTATTAATTCAAGTTCCTTTGACTATATAGTTTGATGCTATTTCTGAAGGCAGCTATAGTATGTGGCAAACATCAAAAAGAAAAGGACTTCACCACATCACCCTAGTGGAAGTGTGATGGTTGAAAGAAAGTGAACAGAACAGTTGGTATAAGAATGAGGGTGAGTGGGACCACTATTTATCTGCAGTACTTCTTTCTGTTATTCCACCCCACACACATGCTCAGGTTACTCACCTTTTCTTGCTCATGGAAAAGAACCTTGTTTATTTGCTAGTCTCACAAAGAGTATGAGCGAGTTCACAAAACTATGGGTCAGAGCCGGTGACACAGCTTGACACACTTTTCCAGGCTGCAGCGCCTGGTTCACTCTCCTTACATTCCCCTGGACTGCCCTTCTGTTAGGTGGACCAACAGCACAGGCCTCATAAGACACTCTGGTGGCCCACTCAATACTGGATCAGAACTGGTTGTTCCCAGACCCACAATGCATTACATCATGTTTGTGATTATTTACTTGGATCATCATCTTTCACGTTATACTATATTGTCATATAGTTGTGATAGCGTTTATTATATAGTCAGGTGGTAGTGCTTTCTAGTATTTGTACTAACAGCTGCATTAGTACTATATTCACTGTTAAAACTTTTGGTGAAGTATTAACAGTTATGAATATTTGTTATAGCTATTGCTAATTACTGTATATTAGAACCAGTTGTTTTAGTTTTACACCTTCTGGCAACAAGGGTATTGTAATCATTTTGTCATCTGTGCATTTATCTGTCTGTCTGTCTGTCCATTCAATGACATAACTGTATTATCAGAAGAAAACATTGAGATACTGAATCTACCAAATTTATACTGTGGATGAAAATAGATGACCTTGACCTACATTTTCAAGGTCAAATGGCCTTGTGCAGTTGTAATATCTGAGTACTTTTAAATATAAACATATATGTAATAGGTTTTACACTAAGACAGCCTAATCTAAATTATAGGGCAGCAACTTTCAACAGAATCTTGCACTATATTTGGCAGAGGAGGATTAAAAATGTGCAGCGTGGTATATTTAACAGTTTGTGTCTCCTCCCCTATTTCCCCCCTTCTTTCCTCCTTTACCTCCCCATTGGATGTTTGGAAATTAGTTAAAAGTCTGGTTCAGACCAGCTCTAAATGTCAAGTGTCATGAGATAACTTGTTATGATGTGATGCTATATATAAATTTGATTTGATTATGTTTATTGCTAAAAGTAAGGTACATATGACATTTTTATCTACTAAAACATTTATGACATATTTGTGTCATCTTTGGGGGGAAAAAAAGGTGACCCTACATTTAGTTTTCATTAGTTTTATAACGGTGAAATGTGATTTAAAGAGAAAGAACAATTTAAGAGTTTTATCGCAAGGATTTAATTAGTGGAGATGTTAGGATGCATGAACTATGTTTATTTTTAAGTATTAGTCGTTTGTATATTTTTAAATGGGAACATCTGTGTGTCCCTGTGCCATGCTTTTACTCACAATCCTAATATAGTTTTTTCTGTTGCAAAGACAACCAAACAAACCAAGTGTTATATTATTATGCATGTATTTTATAATCTTATTATCAGCTGTTATATTCTGCCATTTTGTGCAAAATTTAAGGTGATTTGCCTGGTCTGCATGAATATTGGGAACACTTTTGAGTGACATTTAGTCATCCAGTTTGTGTAGCCCTGCCAGTTTTGAGAGACACCAACTGTCACAGCTATTGTAAATTCAGATTTGGCAGCTCTGTGCTTTTAGTTCAGGAGAGTAGGGATGGTAGTTGCACCTGCAAATTAGCAACTCCTGTCACACACACACACACACACACACGGACCTGTAAAGAGCTCGTGTGTGTATGAGAAAGATGATGTAACCTGAGCTCTTCATGGCACTCTAACATGATTGGTTTCGGCGTTTTAAAATGACCGGACCTATTTGACTTTTTACCCATGAAGACACACTAGTATTCATTACTTTCTTCATTGATACAATTTAGGATGAACTGCTGAAACCATATGACTACACAGGGTAGTGTATTAATAAAATTGCAGAAATAAATAACTTACTAGGTACTCTTCCAAAGAGGTAAAAAAATAAATAAAATAAAAATAAAGTACACATTCTTCATCATTGTACTTAAAAGCCAGTAACCACTTCTAATTTAGGTTAGATGTAAACCAGATTGGTATCCAAGGGGACTCTTAGTGACCCGTTGACCCACTTCACCATCATCTCCACATGAACTTGACAACAGAGACCCAGTAGAATTAGTTTAGCTCCAACATGAAGCCATTGCAGAAGTATCTTAAAATATCACATATAATACCACTAATTGTCACTGGTGGCGGCTCCAATAAAGCTCTGGCTCTTGGAGAGGCCTGTACATAATCTGCAAGAACAGAGAAAGTCCTTCTTATTCTCGCCACTGAGAAAATGAACAAAGTTAGTTGAGGCCAGGACATTCCATACTTCATGACAACCTCAAGTATAGAACTCCTGGTATGTCCTCATAAGTCTGGCCACTATTTTCTTTTTTTGCAATAGCTGTCGAACACCACATGAGAAAAAAAGTTCTGCTCAGATGATGTATCAAGAACAAGCTGGGGGGTATGTAAAAGTCCTTACACAGAAAGTCTCTAAAAATATTAAGTCCATAAGTTGTTTTTTTCCCCCAGGAGTCATTACTTTCTTCTCAGTATTTGAACTAATGCATAATCTAGTCCAACTTTAATATTTTTCTATCTCTGTTAATCAGATTTCAAGCCAAAAAAGAGGCTTTGACATCTGCTGTGTCAGACTTTGATTGACAGGACAAGCCCACTCACCTGCTGAGTTGGAGTTTTGGTTTATTTAATGAAACAGACACACAGACCCACTGGAGTTGTGATTAACAGGTTCAATTTACAAGATTACAAAACGACCTTGTTTTGCAATGCTTGATGAAGTTTACCATTTTACCAAGTCATTAAACAAGTGCTGCGACACCTTGGGTTGGCACAGTTCTGCCACTTCTGGATCCAAAAAAAACCAACACTGTAATAATGGCAAACGTACGACGGAGCATTAGGGCCATCCATGAAGGTATAGAAGATATTTTTTGATATGACGAGATTAAAGTCAACATGTCGACATTAAACTTGGAAATGTCGAGAATAAAGTTGATGTCCCATAAAGATTAAAGTCGACGTCAAATTAAAATTTTATTCTTGGAATTTCGAGTTTAATGTCGACATGTCGAGTTTGAAGTCGACCCATCAAGATTAAAGTCAACATCCTATTTCAACTTTATTCTCGAAATTTTGAGTTTAATGTAATGTCGATATGTTGACTTTAATCTCGTTATATCAAAAAATATCTTGTCCTTCATGAATGGCCCTAATGCTCCGCGATGTTTTATTTATTTATTCCTTTCTGTAACATGGGGAGCATTTCCAGGATTCAGACCAGTTTCACCCACATGGACGCGGTATATCCATGTGTACATATCATGTACAACAGATTCAGTACCATTACAGACAGAACAGGATGAAACAGAAGACTTGACCACAGTATGTGCACTTCCACTGGAGTAAAGAAAATTTGCACTTGCCCATCTTTGCTTTTCCATCGTCGTCAAAATCTTGCTTACGATGTACCAACAAAGCTTGCATAGTGTAATTTTAAACATATTTGCTGAATAATATATATATGTATATAAGTTGCATAACCTGAGGTTTTTTTATGACCTGAAATTTTGCTCTCCTTTCCCCTTCACCTTCTTGATCAAAGGTTGGGTACTGCTTTGACACGGTGTACATCTAAAAGCTGCCTTTACCCTGTCATGTCAACAATAAAGGCAAAAATCCTGGTCCCTGGCTAAATTTCAGTTAAACAGAAGAGAGTTCTGGTTCTAACTGTTGTTATACTCATACATATTCTGGAGCTGCTTTATTTTAACACACCCTACCCAATGAATGAATTATAACCTGACATGGGACCATCCACTGGGTTGGTTATTGTATTATAGCCATTCATTACATACTAATGACTTCCTTAATACAGTCATTTTCTCTTGCTAATGTATGCAACGTAAGCATCACCTCATCACTTCACGCTTCATTAGATCTTATACGTTCATTTCTCACATAATGTTTTTACCCTCCACAGTACAACAGAGTGGCTATTCTCCACTGGTGTTATGAATCCCATTCCCATATTTCTTAGCAGTTGAATGTCAACATGATTTCGAAGTGTTGAAAAATGGACAACTTAAATGAATAATTCATCTCTATGTGGTGCATTTGCCTCAATAAAATCTCAGTATTAGACAAGTAGGATAAAAAATCTGACTAAGTCTCAGGACGTCTTCATATTTACATGATTAATAAGAGAAAGCATTGAACGGTTGTATTAGAAGTTATAATAAAGGTCCAGCACAGATTCAACTTTGCTAATTCACATGTTGCGATTTAATAAAAGAAAAGCATGAATTTTGATGAATTTCTAATATCCGATAAATAAATACAATTATCAATTTGAGCATCAAACACTGATAAATATGGATGGAATAATGACGATCCTTTCCTTGAAGCAATAGAATCCTATTAAATGGTCACTACAGCGTGCCTTGATGTGCAGGTTTGCTTTTCCCCTTCTGCATCCTTTAAGCAGGAAGTAACCATGCAGTCCACATCATAACCATCTGTATCCTCAATTACACAGTTAACTGGATTTCTTAGCATGTACATCCATGCCAAGTTGGTGGAAGCTAAACTCTTCTGGCTACATTAATTTGTGTGTTTCACAAATGCCCTACAAGTGTTTCTATGTTTGGATATGCAGAAGGATTGATGCAAAACCTTGCTCCAGCAGGAGATTTCCAAATTCAGAGGCAGACAAAAACTGTAACTGAAAGACATCCATTTTCAATTTCAGCTGTATTCACACATTCACATTCAAGCCACTTCCTGATATGTTATGCTCTAAACTATAAGGGCTCGCATTGATCTATAATAAGCTAACTGATGACTCTTGAGTAATTTCAGCACAAAAATATGTTCTGTATATGACAAAGGGCCACTCTTTAAAATGAATACCAGCCTGAGAGGGCCAGGGGCCCCTGTGCCGCTGTTCTGACTATATTTCTACCACTGGTGAAGAAAGTAAATGAGAAATCAATCAAACACTTAAGCTTCATTTCATTGTGTAAGAGCACTGATCCATCACAGGGTGTTATGGTCTGAGACAGCCCCTGCTCCTCTGCATGCTGTATGACTGCTAAGAGAGGGAGATCGAGCATGAGGGGGGGGGGGGGAACAAACACACACAGAGGATACAGACTGAAATATCAAAAGGTCAGCACAGAGGCAAGAAGACAGACTGGTGACGTTGTAAGACAGGCTGGACTCCTGAGCCCTCTGTCCCTTAGTGTTTGTCTCTGTGAAATGAAGGACACAACCGAAAAACAGGGCAAGATATCTATACTTGGTCATGCATATTAAAGCTGACAGATGTGAGCCACAGGAAATGGATGAAAATTCTTTGGATTCTTTTATATTTGGGTGTTAGACATCATAAAATAAGATTCCACAGCAGAAATATCAATGCAGGGATTATATGGAGGGGGGGGAAAAAGCCTCTTAAGGAGTGTTATCAGTAGCATCCACCTGAGTCCTGTACAGACACTTTTAAATAAATAATGTGACATGAAGTGGGTGCCCTTAATTTATTCATAAATGTGTGTTGCATGTGCATTAAATATTGCAATTAATCTCCTTTTGATTCTGCATCATATGAATGCTTTCTTCACACGGCAGTCTTGTCATGCAATAATAAATATTTCAGTGCAAAAGCTTAACACAACTTTTGTTTAAAAAAAAAAAAAGTACTCAGTGATCTCTGTTTCCACCATTTGTGTTCCTGGACAAGAAAAAAAAAAAAAAGCAACATGTCATAACTACACCATAGCACCACACAATGGCCAGGAGAGGAATAACATAATGAATTCAGATTAATTAAATGGATAGCAACACAAATTGTTTCTTGTGTTTTGACAGTTTAAGTTTATCTCTGGAGTCCCTTTCAGTTTAAGTGTTTAAAAATGTAATGACTCAATAAATAAACATTTTTTGGTTGGGTTTTTTGTTTTGTTTTTTACTTGCTTGGTAAAAAGTCACAGGTCAGATAAGTCAAGGGAAGATAAAACAATTACACAGAATGTGTGTTCGACATTTATGTGACTGAAGTGGACCTTAAAGTTCAAAGACAAGTATAAGGACTAAACCTGATTAGGTTTAGCTGTGGTAACGTTGGGAATGTGAGTGGCAAGACAAGACTTACTCAACAAGACAAGATATTTTGGGCATATGTTGTCTTTTGGGGTACAGAAGGGAATCCAGATTACCAAAGACTGAATGAAAGTCAACGGTTAATTCTCAACTCAGTCATGTTGGACTACGTAGAGGATGGTATACCCCCCTAGACCCCAGAACAATCAGGAGGTAGCACTTGTTAGTGATGCTAGGTTGGGTTTTTTTAGTTTGTGTATTGACAGGAGACAATTTGAGAAGATTCTGGAAGAGTTTAGTAGTAGTTTACTGGGAAGATATTACATTTGTGTGAGAGTGATTGGTTATTTGTCTCCGGAACTGGTGACTCATCCAGAGTGTACCCCGCCTTCATCCACAGCTGGGACAAGCTTCAGCATTCGACGGTGATCTTAGTGAGGACAAAGCAGGTCCAGAAGAATGAATGAATGAATGATAATAAATTTGTTGGTTCTGCTCCAGAAATGAAATGATAACAAATGGCATGATGAAAATCATGGGAAAAAAGGAATGACTCCAATATAAAACGGACAACTTGTAGCAAGTTTGGATAAATAAAAAAAGTTGAATGTTTTTTCTGGTTATGTTCTGGAAACAAGACAATGACAGACGGGTAGGTGGACTGCCGTGGTGATTGCTTTATCCCCTCTGTATCAGATGCCAGACAGTAAACAGAACAGTAAAAAAAAAAAAAAAAAGGAAAGAAAAGAAAAAGTCTGTTACATTGGCTCACTTTTTATTCTGAGTAAGAAATGTTATTTGTTTGCAGTGGAGAATTTCCTATTACATATGAAATTGAGGGAGTGATGAGAGTCTCTGTCTATAAATAAGTCAAAATGCTCTGAAGTCCATCCTCCTCATCCATGTAATCATACATGTGTATGCTCTGTGGAGACAGGGAGATATAGAGTATCTGTATTGATCGCTGGTGCTCAGAGCCTACCACTTTATTATTAAAAATAAATCCTGTTCACATCTGTTATCGGTGGCATAAACTGCAGAGGGAGTGGCCAAAACAGGACAACAGTGATAAAAAAACAGACGTTTTTTTTTTATCTCTCCACTATCAAATATGTAGAATATTAAGAGATTATTGGGAGGTAAAGTCAAATAAAATTTCTCCTGGGCTTTATTTTCACGATATGGAATTACCAAGCTACTATCCTCTGGATATAAACACCAACAGTAGTGTTCATATGTGTTCTTTTGATGTGTGTGTGCTTCTGTGTCTGTGCATCAGTGTGTTTATTCATCTTTGTGCATGTTTGTGAGCCGGTGCCCAACTAGAAAAAAATTACGTTCTATAAAACGTCTCCATAAACAGCATGGCACAATAAATCCAAGGCAGAAATATTAAGTGGAACCAATATTTCGCTGGAACCACTCCAGATTCCCAGTAAAACTCACAAGTCGCGATGACCTTAGCATTAAAAAAATATATTTTACTGGGGGAAATAATCCAATTCACTTCCAATGAAGGCATCACTGACATGGTGCTATCTGTGCTGTACACCTGGGCCTTTCCACCCAGAGGTCATTACGTGCACAATCTGTCTTTTAGGTACACCTCTATTAAATACACCGTGATTATCCAAGAAAAAGATATTTTGGATCTAAGAAAAAAAAAAAAAAAAAAAAACAGTGGCAGAAATGTGCTGCAAACTGTTGCTGTGTTTTATGACGGGAGCCTCCCATATGTGCAGAGAGACTAAGGATTGAAGCTGAACAGAAACATGTTCAAGGACACCTGTTTCTTGCTGGGAACATTTATAGAGAAGCCTGTCTGTGCAGTGCTGCACTAACCATTTGTGAATGCAAGGAAAGCCACAGTATCCCAACTGCAATCCCTTCAGTCCACATTGAACCGCAGTGTACTTTAGAAAGTGACAACATATTCAAAATTTGATGAAGTCCTAAGATGACAAAATGTGACTGTGTACTTCACATAACATGGAATATGAAACATGTCTTTATTATATTTTTTAAAAGCCAAACTCGATCATTTATTAATCAAAGAAAACACGCTAAAGAGAATTTATTATACTGCAGAATATTTTCCCAATTAGCCTTACAGCATCAGCATAACGTCTGTGATCCTTGTAGTAGAAACCACAGAGGACCCCAGAACAAATTCATCTGCATGGAAGATCCACCTAACCTGAATCCACTCTGCATTTCCCTTTACAATTATGCTAAGGAATGCACTGAGCCTCTGGTTGTTCGGTAGTTATCTGCCAAAACCCTCTGGAAACCAGCTTGCCTGGCTCAAGAAGTTGTCGTTATGAATTTGCTTTACTGTTATATTATTTCCTTTAAAAAACTTATTTCAAATTAGGATAATGGCCTCTGGTGGGGTTATGCAGGGCTGTGTCTTGTGCAGAAAAAAAAAAAAAAAACACATCCTGATGAAGAGAACGTGGGAGAAAAAAAGTCATGCTGTCCCTCCCTCCCTGTTTCTGTCTCTCAGTCAGATGAGGTCATCAAACGCCAACCTGCTTTGTATATTAATGATGTAACAGCCAGGGATTTTTGGACACCCTGTCCCCAGACAGTGCTTGGCTGGCGGCAGAGGAAGACTTCATCTTGATTTAAGAGAGAGATAACACCCTCGATAGAACTGTGACAAAGGGTAGATAGGCAGTGCGAGAAGAGATAGTGAGGGAGTATAGACGCCAGCACAGGAGAAGACAGGAGAGGGATGAGGCAGAGGAGGGACTGTGCCTTTAAAGCACCAAGCCCCTCCTCCACAGAGCAGAGCAGCACAGCCGAGTGGTGCTGGCAGGAGCCTGAGCCCCACAATAAACTCTGGCGTCAGCTTCCCTTCATCCGGCAGTCAGCGAGGACACAGTGAGGGCGCAGGGGCAGAGAGACGGGGAAAGAGCAAGAGGGACAGTAGAGGTGACAGGGACAAAAAAGGGGGGCAGGTAGACAGAGAGGAGAAGCTGTCATACGAATCACACAGCTTCTTTTGCACTGCTCTGCACACACAGATGCTCAGCTCTTCTGTCCGCTGCCTCCCAATGCAGACAGCACTGATGGGGATGACGGGTGGCTTGTTTTCAGCAGCACAGTTCACTGAGTGATAGTAGCAGCCGCAGCATCAGAATCCAAAGCAGGAGCTCTCCTTGCCACTCTGGCTCTTAGTCATCTGCAGCCTCCTCTTCCTTCTCAGACTGCTATCAGGGCCATTCATCGCTCCCATCTCATGCCTCCTGCCTCCTCCTCCTCTGCCAACACAGCTTCATCCTCTACTCCTCTTCTACTCCTCCTATGATGAGCCACAGCCTCAGAGTGAAATAACCCTGCTGATAGAAGCTTCTCTCTGTCAAGACAGTAAGTAGGGGAGGAAGGGAGGGAGGGAGGAAACTGTGTGTGTGTGTGTAAGAGAGAAAAAGACAGAGTGTGTGAGACAGAAAGAAAGAGAGGAAAAGAGAACAGCAAGGCGGCGAGAAGATGTTAGTGCGTGCGACAGAGGGACAGAGACTGCTAAAGAACCAGCATGATGTGTGTAGCCTGACTGATCCCACTGTGCATGGACAGTGAGATCTGGGCATAGCAACAGCAAAGTGATGCAAAGAAAAGGTGAGTAGGTGTTTGTGCGTGTGGAGGTGAGGCAAGTGTTGCTGAGGCAGGAGATGCATTTTAAATCCAGCTAAAAAAAAAAAATCGTCAAAGCAGTTACTTCCTGTCTATCTACATCCCTTTTGTGTCCTTCCTTCATACTATTTTCCTGCTGCGTTTCAGGCTGCTGTGAGAGAGGAAAAAGAGGGACAAACAGAAACGAAGGAGGGATGAGACGTTACAGAATAAGTGATTGCTTTCCTTTCCGTCTGTCCAGGTGCCATGTGTGATTGGCCAGCACACCCTGTGGCACTGGCATTGCCCTGGATTTGGTGAGAAGCTCTCCCCCCCGCTTGTTCTCTGGGGCTCCTCTGGGAAGATTTCATGGGATTTATCTCATCCTACTAGATGGCACAGCGCTTTCTGCCTCTCTGAAAAGAGTCCACAGAGAAAACATACCCTACACGGAGAAGAAGTAAAATAATTATCCAATCACAGCACAAGGAGGCAGACCGGGTTCCCTTAGCAACAACTGAAGGAGAGAAGAGAATCCTTTTCTCTTTTTGCTCCCTTGGTTTTTGGGCACACCCCTTTGGACTGCTGTGGGTCAGTATTTATGAAGGACTTGAAGAGCAGTGTTGCATAAGACAAGGTGCCACCCAAATTCCAGCTGAAGGTGCTCATTTGCTTTCCAGCCCCTTGGTACGGTGTCTCATGGACATCATGATTTTTTTGCCAGCCCTCCACAAATTCTCATCACAAGTCACATTCTACTGGGTTTGAAATCTATTCATTCTGCTCCCACGTCACCTGGAATAAGCCCTGCTTTGGGGGAAGATTGGACGTTCTATGAAAAGACCCACACTGTCCACCTACCTTGTTTTCTTTCATGGACTAGAAATGAAGGACAAAATGATGAAGTCATCATCTTCAAAGCAAATGGAGGAAAAGCTAAGTTTATTTTGATGTGAGTTTTTCTCGTGAGGCTTTTAATTTTTCCAACCCCGAAGAGAACACAGTCTCCACGCAGGAATATCCATTTTTGCCACACAGGATCTGTCCTTTCCCTCTTGCAAGACATTAGCCCTAACTGAGGTACTATATTTAGACGCCAAATCTCCTCTGGCCACCAACAATGTAGAACACGATTATTTTGAAAATTGAGCCAGTGCTTGGAGTTCTATTTTTCTATGTATATCGGATAGCTTACTCTGTAGGGTCAATATGAGCCCATTTTCTCCTTTCACTTTTGTATGTTAACCGGCCATTATGTCACTGTGTCTAACAGGTAAAAAAGATTGTACAGGGCGAGTGGAAGAGGGAATGAGTCTATTCCCCGTATAGACAGGAGTTTTTAAATAGCATCTCCTGGGGAACAATTTCAAACGTACACACTGACACATGAGATGAGTTGGCTGATCACGATTATGTAAGAGTTTCATACCAGCTTTACTCCATGAATTTTGCCTCTTTCCTTTCCATGGATTTACCGTGTTCAACTTTTCCTATGTTCATTTTCTCTTCATTTTTGGAAGCATCTATCAGAAGGCATGGATGTCAGAGTGTGACCCTGTGCCGAGTGTGCGGGCCAGGCAAGGTGTTTTGGCTGCCCAGGTGCTTTTAAGATGTTGAGGTCTCCCTGCGTGGCCGGGGCCCCTGTTCGGATCAGTAGCACTGAGGCTCCTTGTAGCCAAAGACATGGACCCCGACTCGGCTCCCCCACGCCCTCAGCCTGTTGGCCATTGGCCCCACGTCGCCCTGTAAAGGATGTCCCTCAGCAGAGCTCCGGCCCGGGACACCTCTGAGACCCCCAGCCCGAGAGAACGCATCCGCAGCCACATGAAGATGGTGATCGACCAGCTAGAAGGCATTCTCAAAGAGCTCAAGGATGTGGCCAAGGAACTCCGGGAGGTGAGGTTCAAAATGAGTTTGCAAATTACAAGCCTTGTTGGAATTTAGAAACAGGGAGACGAAACATTGAAGCAGGAAAAGAGTGTGGGTGCCAGGTGGGTGTGCTTCCCAAGTAGGCTGCATTTAATTAAGTGTAAAATCCCTTCCACAGCATAGAGATTTTGATTAAGATTTGAAAGTGATGAGATCCCACTTTTTTTTTTGCAGCAGCAGAGGGGTGTTGTTGATTACAGCTGCTGTCGGGCAGTTTTCCGTTTCCAATCAAAAAAGAAAGAAAAAATATTGTCATTTATAAATGTCCTTCATGTGTTCAGAGGTGTCTTGTGGGAGGTAGAGCAGATGTGGAGAGCTGCTGAGAAGTAACAAATCCAGGTTGAATAGAAACACACAGGCAGGCTTAGATAAGATATAAGACTTTGCAGTGCAATAGTTATATAATCATTTTGTTAAAGATCAGATGGATTCCTACTGTATTTTTGCAACTGCCATGGTAACACTAGTAGATTTGTATATGTATGATGCTGTACAGTACATGCTTTGAATAAGGATCAACAAAGAGATACTGCGCATGTGATTTATGCAAAAAGAAAGTGCTTTGAAAGGTGCAATAATGTACGTGAGGACTGAAATCCGCTTTTGTGTGACAGCACAAAATGGTCTTTGTCATCTTTTTACGGATCTTCCCCCTGCAGTGTCCTCAAAGCTGTGAGCGTTACTCACATAACTCCAGAGATAGAGATAAAGGCAGGCAGAGAGACAGAGACAAATGAAACTTAAGTAAACAGTTGTGTCCGACCCATCCAACATCCTCCAAGCTCTTCTCAACATTAGCCTCCCTCCTGCATCTGATCAGGGATGTAGAGGGGGAGCAAGTGTGTGCGTGGAATAGTGGATGTTGGTGCGTGAAATGACCTCAAGGAGGAGGACTAGGGCTTTGAACAGCATCGGTGAAGGTGCCATAACTCACTCCATCACCACACAAGCCCCCACTCCCCAACCTCCCTCTCCGACTACCAGCTCTGTCCCACTCACAACACTCGACTTTATCTACTTGCACAGTTGGAGGTGCAAGGGCACAGCTCAGAGTGCACCTTCTCTCTGGTGAGCATGAAAAGCCGGCCTGTGCATAGGAATGATTGATGATTATGGGGCAACTGCAAGTGGAATAATGCTGAATGGAGCTATTTATAAACAAAAACATGGCCTGTGCCTCTGCCAGCTCCAACACATATTACCATTCTTATCCCAGACCCCATTAGAGAGGGTTCTACGCAGTGGCTCAAATGTCATTTTTTATTGGGTGAGCACAATCCCACATATTGAAATGGCTAAGAATCATATTATCTGCAGTGGCAGTCATAATAGTGGTATCAATATCCTGCAATTAACTGACCTGTGAGATTGCAGACTATATCAAAGGGAGATGAAGAAACAGAATGAGTGTAACGCCATCAGATGCATGGAAGCCTAATGTTCCATAAAATCTCTCATTCTTGGTCACATGAAAGGAACAACATAATAGATAACAACTGTCACATAAATAAATGATGAATTGCTGTGTGAATGTAATGAAATAAATATCACAGTGAGGGAGCAGTAATGACTGATTATCACCCACAAGGTCTTTGGGGAACTGGAATTATTGCAGTGCTCTCAGGAGTTACTGTCACTCACAAGACACAAGCACACACGAGATGCCCAGGATTTAAGGACTGACTGGTCCAATATTGCACTGCTTCCAAACCTCATGATTACACATAAAGTCAGCATATGCAAATAAAGATTTATGTGGTTTGCAGATTAATATAACATGTCAAATGCAGTTATATTGGAGTAGAAGCTACCCACATCCCTTTTTGTGCCTCCAGGTGTGCAGTGCTGCATACCACAGTACTAGTGTGGGCTCAGTATGTTCATACCTCTACATGACTTGAACTTCCAATCTTTAGAGGTTTTCTGATCAAGGCTTCCAGTCTACACATTCTATGTCTCAAGTATGCCTACACAAAACTGGAAGTATATACTGCAACACAATGTCAAGACTCTCTTCGAAAGCCTGTAACACACACATGCAGCCCGCCTCATGAAAGAATATCAAAGTTTTCCTGACTAATAAAACGAGAAGGATCTAAAGTAAGGACATGGGAAGGTAATGTAATGAATAACTACTCTATTTATAATAATACTGGCAGTGATGGCAATGCTACGGAATAAAAATATTTACATATCATTTCAGCCTTGGGCTCATACGTCTTAGGAAGAACTAGAAAAAAATGGCACCAAGCTATGTTGTTCCTTCACTAAACTTTAATGGAAAAAGAGCAGCTAAGGAAACACAGACGTACAAGTACACCCTTGGTGGTTATTTGAAAGATACTGAGTGGTAAATTGAAAGAATTTAATGAAAATTTTGAGATTTGGCAATAAACACAGTTGCAAGGACTACAGGAAAAGGGATGGCATTGAGCGACACATCTTTATATGGAACCAAACAGGAGTGATGGACTGTTATTATGTTGACGTAGTTATTATGCAGAATCATACCATGAGCAGCCGATGCTGCACGTCTGTGCTCAGCTCAAGACAAATGAACACAGGAAGGCAATCAGGACTTGTAGAATTAAAACTCCAAATGAAAAGAGTGAATATAAGCTGGACAAAGAGCTATTATTAGCTGCAGAGTACAGCACGTACAGGACACTGGCCTCTATCATTCAGTCTCAGAAGAGCTTGTGATGGCTGTTTGCACATATGCATCATAATGTTGGAGTGGCTTTCTGCTTTTACTCACACATAGGCCTAAGACAGAAGAAGGACAGCAGGAAAACAGTGATGTCAGGTGAAATATGTGTCCTCTAAATGTCAGCTGTTTGGGAAAGAAGTACTGGGTAGCAGCTTTATTAATAGGTCTGGCCACTATGCAGTTTTAGAATTATATAATGGATTTTGAAAAGTGTGTTATGAATGCTTTTGATCTAAAGAAACACAGTCATCATGTTTTGACCTGGAAATAGCAGCAATGGCAGGATTATCAGCCTTCACTTTTAGGTTTTGCTTATTTCTGGTCAACTATGTGCTCTACAAGCTTAGTCCACCACTAAATATGCAGGAACAGATCTCATTTTAAGTAAAAGTCTTCTGTGGGAACCATAACAGACACAGTGGCACAAATGGGGTGGTCTATTCAATTTCTTTTATCACCTAATACCAGCCTTATGATCCCATTGGCCCGGCTGTCAAATCAAGGCATTTTTGCTAAAATAGTCTGTCAAAGAAAACTGCTATGTAAATGATGTGATCAGAAAGGCTACACCGTGGTGCCCTTTCATGTCTGAGGCATGCTTAAATGCTATATTGTTCGGTGAAGCATGCTCAGTGTGGAGGGTGAGGCATCCAAACAGCTGGACTCAGATCAGTCAGCCTGTCAGCCAGCCAGCAAGCCAGTGGTGATTCTCCTGAATGAGACTGAAACCAGTTATGACACATCCATGTTAATGGGGAAATCACAGTCCCTCAGAGCTGAAGCTACTGCACTCAGCACTGAACCGAATCTCCTACAAAACAGGAGGAAGCCCAGGGGAGACCAAAACCCAAATCAAAGGGCCATTTTTTTCTGTGGGGGCCGTATACGATCCTCACTCTGTGTTTCCCCTGCTGAGGCTGCTGCTGAGCTGAGCACAGACCAGAAAACTGTCCAGCAAGAACACTTCAGCATCCGACCATGAGGGGCACTGTTGGAATGACTAACACTTTCACACTGTTTAACACTGTTACACTTCAGATATACAACAATGAAACAGGCAGTGATAAACAGGCAAGTAAGATAAACACACTCTTAAATCATGAAAATATGTGCTTCTTTTATTCAGGGATATTTGTGGGAAATGTGTTTTGGTATGTTTTTGTATATTTTAAGGTAATTACATTAGAATTATGATTCCCGTTGGCAAAGTGGGTCACTGTTGTCTCATGCAATAAAATGAAATAGAGAAAAAGCATTTCCAAAATTCAGGCTCAATACTAAATCACTAAGAAATATACATATTTACCACAAACAAAGAAAAAAAACAGGATATTTCATTTAAAAAAAGGCTATTGTTCTGAAAGGCAATTATAAGGTAAATTAAGCACAGTCATAAATATTTCATTTAACTATTATTGACTAGATGAGACTTAATTTATCATGAATTTGGTATGGGATTGGAATATTTTCCGTTTGTCCTTCTGCCATCATTTAAATATATTAAATATATTCAATTTCAATATTGGTTACAAAGCTGTTTCCTAATGAATAATTTCTCACAAAGCCTCCACTTAGGATGGCGGAGTCAGTTCTTCATCAGATAATCCATTTACTTCTGATCACGGCATGTTATCTGTGAATGTGCCGACCAGCTGTCCTTGCCGACCAATAGCACTCACCAGGCAACGCTAAGAGCTTAACGCAGTCACTCACAGAAGAAAGTACCCTTCAACCTGACATACCTGGGCCAAAGGGTTTCTTCTCATTAAAAGTCATTTGGAAGAAATGACAAGTACCCGCCTGCCGTGTCTGTCAATTTGTTCCTCCTTGCCTGACCTCCTTTGTGTGTGGAAATTAAATTCCTAAATTAAACTTGGTGACATGCTTCCAGTGGAGTTCTCTTTGCTCAGGAAAACAACAAAAAGGTACCTCAAGCCATCTATTCTTTGCTGAATACAAAACACCCTGTCATGTCTACACCTGTGTTGCTGCCTCAAGCTGATCTCCACATAAATTTGTCCAGTCTTGGAAAAAAAATGGTGTTCAGCTGTTAAGGACTGATGAAAATCTGCTTGTGGATTTAAAGTTGTATATCAGATTATTTCTTGGTTAAAGTGATTTTTTGACCATTGCACTGTAATGCTCATGGTTTATTTTCCTCCTGCAAAGCCATCATTGACCCCTTTGACTGACAGATAAGTTAATGCAAATCTAATCCATGACTGCTTCAAAACCACAAAGTAATATCTTGCTCATTTAGTTATTGCTTTTATACAGACAGTTTGGCAATAGTAATAGCATCTGAAATAATCTTTAAGCCCCACAAGAAAAAAAAATTGAGCTTTATTAAAAACCATAAAGAGGATTGAAAGAACAGTAAACAACGGGTTAAGACTTTACAGCATCTAACCTTGAGAGCTGTAAAGAGAATAAAACTGCACCATGCAAAGCATTCCCTTGAGCCTCTTTTACCTAGCTCTGCTGTGGAGCTTCAGGTTCTTTAGTATGCAGGCCCAGCGTATTGACTAGCACATCATGCCTGTAAGACCCACTGGATTAGTTGGCCCTTTGCTGTGACTCCCTCTGCAAACCCTGCACTCAGCATAGACTGTAATGAGGGCTTTAGGTTAGACCTCTGCTGAGGTAAACAGTCCAAAATTTGCTCACGTGCTCATTGATTGAATTGATTTTTATCAAACAAACAAACATGGCTACTATGGGCAAGTTACAGTTTAAAAAAAAAAAAAAAAAAAAAAGGAAAATGTTACCTTGCATGTTTGCACCTTGTGATTTAGCCACAGACTCTTAGCCTGTCCCTAGGCAAGGACAGAGCTGAATAGGAAGAAAAAACAGTTTTGAAAGCAGAGCAAAGGAGGACAGAGGATGTGTGTAAGAGAGAAAGAGAAAGAGAGGGAGATGAAGGGTGGATGGAGATAATGGTTTCTCCTGCTGCACAGGATTGCGACAGACTGGGTGGAACAGCTTAGATCAATTGTTTCAATTGTGTTCGTTCGTGGGCGTGTTTAGGATTGTTTTGGCCTATCGCTATGCTGTGAATAAAACCAGTAGGCTGTAGTTAATGGTGTGAAAAATGGCATCCATCGAAGTGCACAAGCAGCATCCAAGAATAGCTACATCATTTCATTGTGTCAAAGCATACTGTAGTCAGAGGGACAGCTTGCTTTCCATTAGGCCGTCACACAGACTGTCTCCTTTTACCAGGTGCGGATCCACATTTTCATTCCAAAGACACAAGTAAGGCACTAAGAGAAACACAAATTAATAATGAGATCTGATTATGGAGAGCTGCTATATTTTCCTCCATTTTCCAGAGACTGTAAATGTGCTCAGGGCAGCGTGGACCGACCCACTCAGAGTGTAGCAGCTTAATCCAGCTACAATCTCTGGAACTGTGTTATACTGAGGGATCATCAGGGGGCTTTTTTGTCCTTCTTTTTATTTTTAGCCATAGTCTGTGATGCATCATAAATCAACCCAGTTTCGAATTAGATTGTTCAGTATTAACCAGCGGAAATAGCTGAACTGATACAGCACACAATGCATCTGTATCCTCTGGCCTTATGCAACACCCCAAACATGTACGCAGGCATGAACAAATTGCATACATCTGTCTGCTGTGCATATTCAATATCCATGGAAGTTGTAATGTTTCTGTACGTTATGAAGACAGGGGAGTATGACAAGTTGCACACTGATGACTCATCTCTGTGGCTCTAAATCAGGCATGCCACCAGTGATGGATAATGAAGAAAAAGAGCTAGAGAATGAAGAGAGAAATAAGAAAAAATGAAAGAAATTAGTTTCATGTGTAGGTTTAATAATTGTTTGATGTGCTGTATAGTTCTGTAGCATATTATCTACATGGATATAAGTTACTGAGTAAAGAAAAACCAAGTTACTGTAGAGTAAGGGTTGAAAATACTTCCACTGCTGTAATTAAAACAACCTACATCCAATTGAATATGTAACTTGAATTGTCTTATATGCATATATATATATATGTGTGTGTGTGTGTGTGTGTGTGTGTGTGTGTGTGTGTGTGTGTGTGTGCATTTGACACCATTCATTCCTTTTTTTTTTTTTTAACTTGTCAGGTTGAATGATAGTCTGGCTGTCACATTTGCTTTGCCAAGGGAAACTTCATAAAGTATATGAGGCTCCTGTTGATATTCTACATAATTATCTTTATTTTGAGTTTGGTTGAAGCACATTTCAATGCCGGACCTGACATGAAGAAACAGGGGTGAGGAGAAGAAAAGTTGGGGGGAGAAAATACAATACAAAATATCAACAATACCAGCAATAACAACCATGGTGGTAACAATAACTAGAAGCAGAACCAAGTCAACTGGTTAGGCAAGTTTCTGAGTTTGGCACTTTAAGTTTCTTTATTTGTTGGTATTTTTTATGGATTGTGTTTCAGCTGCTGTTTTTTCTCTAACAGTGAAGAATGGATACTTGCCTTATGTTTATCTTGTTATGGAGAACATTTGGGCTGAGCTCTGATCTTATTATGTCAAATAACAAATGTACGATGATTCTATAAGGAAGTTGTCAGAGTTATGCATTAGCGTACATTGGGGGTCATTTATTTTGAAGCACATTTGCACAAATATAATTTCTGTGAAAAGTGGCAAAACAACAGAGGACAACATAAGGGCACAGGATCCTGGAAAAGTTTTTTTTTTTAGAGACTATAAATTTTGGCACAACATGCACTCTCTTATCCTGTCTTCACTTAAGATCTGTTTTACTGATAGTGGAGGAGCCAAGATGGCAAAACCACAAATTAAAAATAACTTTTACATTGCAACTAAGTGATTTCAGTTTATGAGTCACTAAAATATAAATAGTTACATTTCAGTTTAATTATTATAATAGAGCATAATTTGTTAAAAATGTGATAAAATTGATCAAAACAATCATATTGTAATGACTGATCAATGCTACATTTGTAATGGATTCAGCGTTTGTCTCAACTTCAGACATGCTCATAAATTGGTTTCATTTAGGTTTTTCCACTGTGAGATAAATATTTATTCTTACAATTAATTAATTTTAAGATTTATTGAACATAAACATAAACCACATGATACGAAAACATTTGCGAGTTATAAATAATACAATGAATAAATTGGTGGCAACAGGTTGAATTTGCATTAATATTTTTTTATAATGCAAGATCAGAAATGTCTGGTGGAAGTAATTGCCGTTATTCAGTTTGTTATGTGAGCACAAGGACTGTTGAAATGCCAAAACATTAGATTCTCTTACTGGGATTAGTTTCTAATCCACCTAATTAATGCTAACTAGACAGAGATCCATTTAACATTTAAATATCATTAATTACTTCACTTTGTGGGAAGCCTGTCTGTCTGAATATCTAAGCAGGGTGTCTGAGCTCAGCCCAGGGTGTCATAGTTAATCTCCGTCATGGCCCTGAGCTGGACCTGTCTTATTAAATGAATCAGTTATTTTTATTTTCAGATGCTACATAGAATATTTAATGTTCAAAACAGAAAGGCTGTTTTTTTTGTTGTTGTTTGTTTTAATATGTGGATCATTACCAGGCAGATAACACAGACCCCTGAGTAAGATCTTACATGGGGACGTGACATACTGTTCTACTGAAAAACAATCCCTGAAAGCACACAGAATATATTTCTCTACTCGAGCCATGAATCACAAAATTTCCCTGGAAAAGAAGCCAAATAAAACATAGGAACACACAGAGCTGCATAAAGGCATAACACCTGTTCACTCAGGAAGCCTCTTTGCATATCAGCAAAGAGGATAAACCAGAGAATAGCTGCTGATTCTATAGCCTGTTGCTGTAATTCTACATTTTTGTGGTATTTTTGTCTGAAATGTGCCATGTCTTGTCGACCGGTTGTGGGGCAGTTTAACTGATAGAGAGTTTGGTGAGGATGGTATCCAAAGGGAAGCCGTGTATCCAACACAGAGCGAGGTTTGTGCCAATAACTGTTGGTGGACCAGGTGTTTGGGCTGCAAGTGAATAAGCTGGCTACGGTAATGAGCTGCACTTCCAATATAATTTAGGAAGAAGATGTGTATCGGTGAAAAAAAAAAGGTTTTTGACTGTTTTTCCTATTTTTGAAATGTATAGACATGTGGAGCGTCACTTTAACGATCACTCAGATGTAAAGCTGTTTAATTAGTGAACGTCTTCGCGCATGTCTTTCCGTATATCTGGGATCTCCTCTCGTGTCTTTGTCTCGTTGGCCCTGGCGGCTCATACTCTGCCAGTGGCACAGAATGGATGGCTGCCACTACTGTCATTGTCAATAGCATGACAACACGCTGTCTAACGCAGGGCAGGGTGAGATGAAAGAGGCACAGCAGAGAGGACAGGATAATTATTCAGACACACAGCTAAGAGCAGACAGGGACAGAACATGTCAACAAACTGTTTGGGTGATTAATATATTTTGTCATCTGCGCAGTCACCTGTGCAGTTGGCAGTTTATAGCCAAGATGATGAAGCCCAAGATTTCAGACTTTTATGCAAAGTAGACAATACAGCAAGGTCTATAAAGGTGAAAAATATAATTAGACTTTTTGGTCTGTTGTTATTCTCAAGGATATTAACTGGGGATGGGTACATCAGGTTGATGTGGGCTGCGGCAGAGCGTGAGCTGCAGTTTCTGATTATAGAGAAAAACCCTAATCATTATTATGCAGAAAGCTGATTGAAAAAATGAATTTACTGATGAATTCACTGATGAACATGCATTAGCAAATTCCCAAAGTAAATAACCTTGTGGACTGTCTTCTGACATTGTGCCCTGCTATCAGTTTTAAATATTTTAGAGAAAAGTTGAAGCTGAGGCTACATGCTATCTTTAAATGATTAACTTTTAATATTCCCTAGTACTGCTTGTTACAGGATGAACCGTACGATGCAATAGATGTAAGAGCAGTATTTTTCCTTCAGATGATGTGTTTTCTATTGCATCACATAAACTTACAGTTGTGCAGTATACACAACCATCCATGATCACAGGTGGGATGGCTGTAAGTAGCGATTTTATGTTGCAAAATGACTGTGGTTATTAAAAAGTAATCGAATCAAGGTCATCAAAAAACCAACAGCTCTGGAATAACTATTAGCCTATTAGCACATTTTATGACTATCTATTTTATGATCATGCAGCTGTTTGATAAACACAATATAAAAGTTTGTCAAAGATCAGAGAATCCTTAAAACCATAAATCAGCCTGTAATTGTAACATCACCACATGGTCAATTTTAACACAAAAACCTCCCTAAATAACATAATCATATAGTTCCCATTGATTTTAGTGTTGTCATTTTGAGTCTGTCCATTGAAGCTTATAACCCTGCTACAGGTCATGCTTCACAAACCTCATTAAAATCAGATTTAACTGTCTGAGCTGTTCCATCACAGCACATATAAACAACATTAACCATATACTGTATATTCAATATTTTCAATAATTATTTCTTTACGAGATCAGTAATACCTGATATGCTTATATTATATAGATCCCTGTTTAACGCAGCCTGAAAAGTAAAGCAGCTCCACTGTCCTCAATTCAACTATGACAGTTTTGTGAGTGAGCACAGAGTGTTTAGTGAAAATAATTTTGATGATGAGATGCAAACTTTTTCAACACCACAATGACTTTCTTTGTTGCTGTGCTGGCTGAGATTTCACACCCTGTTGTCCATGGATTGTGCGTTCTTTTCACATTTACATACATGTGTACAATATAAGTGTCACCGTGGGCAGTGAAAACAGGGCAATACAGCGTGTAATTCAGTGTGAAGAAATAAGTGTTGCAATTTGCGTGTGACTAAGGACTTAAGGTTAATCATGACTCCAATGACCCTCACAGAGCTAAATTTTTCTGGCGCTGCTACATAAATCATAGTGGCCAATCTGCAGCTTGAGGTTTATTACTAATTCTGTGTGCATCTGCGACTTGCCAAAAGGCAAACTACGTGACTAATTGACCTAATGTTTAGAGCCTGTCCTTGTTTTGTTTTAGAGCCATTGACAAGGATTAGAAGACGAAAAGAATGAGAAACCGAGCTGAGTGGCACCGCAATGGTGACCTCTAGGGTGAATATCAAGGTCATAGCTGGAATTATAACTTCTGGAATCAGCTATTCATGTTGGCAAAGAGGGCGACGTGACACAGTAGTTTGCCCACAGTCAGGACTTTCAGAGTTAGGTGAGGGTGAAGACACACAGGTCATCTGTTGTTGGGGTTGAGTGGGGAGGCTTTTGTCAGCACAAAACAAATAGGACAAGGGTATAGCACAGCGGGGCCTCTGATGTCTGCTGTAGTCTGTATAGGCGTCTGCGCGTGGAGAAAATATTGGGAGACTTCAAATCAAGATATGAGGTGCAGAGGGAGGAAGAGCTGGAGGCATAGTGAAAGAAGGGGGAAGATGAGCAGCCAGGGAGAGAGAAAGACAGTGAAAAAAAGAGAGGCAGACAGAAAGAAGGCTTATCTCTTGGCCTGCAGACAACAGTTCTTTTTCAGAGCTCGAGCCATGCAAACAGGACCGGGGGGAAAGTATGTTCCTCCTTGGGCTGCGTGAGCCAGAGGGTCAGCAGTTCATCCCATAATTCCACAGCTGCAAGTCAGTTGCAGAATGACAACAATAAAAATAAATAAACCCTTTTTGTGTGTATGTTTCAATTATAAAACATTGAGCTATTTAGCACCTGTCATTTCCGCAGCTGCACTGGGAATGGCTACAGCAAGTGTTACTGGTTCACAGAGGAATACTAAAGAGTTCTCTTTATTCATCTATGAGCTATTTTTTTTTTTTTTAGATCACACTATTTTTAACTGATACTAGAATTTCATAAGTCCTTTTGCCCCTGTGAAGCATCCGATTCATCCGTCTTGCGTCACTACTGCTTTGTGGAGTCATTTGTAACAACCAAAAATAGCTTTGGTCTACATTTAGTCAATGACATCTGCAATGACCTAAATGGAAGCAATATTAAGTGGGCTGTGAGTAGCTAAATTAGTGGTGGCACACTGTTGAAAAGAGTGTAAATTCAATACATCTTTATGTTTAAATTATGAGGAAGAGAAAGAGGAAAAACGCAAGATTACACCATGTTCACATCTAAAAAACTTAAAAAAAAAAAAAAACTAAAACTCACACTGGTAGCTTTGTTAAACGGATGCACTGTTTTATCAGATGACAAAGACTGGAGACACAAAGTAAAATAACAGATGTTATCATTTAGAAATATAACCTAATATAATACTATGGCAAGAGAAATGTGACATTAAAGTAAAGATACAGCACACAATAAGATTGTTTTCAAGAAAACCACCAGAAATAAATCTGTATTTAACTTGGGTTTTGATCTAAACCAAAAGAGCATTTTAAAAAGTGTGGCATGGGGAATATTTGTTGCAATGTACGTGTTTTTGCATAGCAACTCTGCCTAGAAAAGAAGAGAAAAAAAAAAAAAAACATGTCTACATGATTTAAAGGTATTTTAGGAACCTCAGGAAGTGCTGAATTAAATGCTGCCCCTGCAGGTGATGCTGGACAAAAATGGAAATGTTTCATGCACTAAATAATATATTTTAATAGTTTTTGCAGCTGCATAATAATGCATTCATAAAACAGAGCATGTACAATATATTATTTATTTTCTTAGATGTAAACCTTTCCTCGTCAAAGATGCTGATGCAAAGTTGAAACAGGTTCTTTTTTAACATTCCGATGTGCTCTGACACAATAACAAATCACCACATCAATCAATGCAACTCTTGGTAAGTCTGAGCATGAGCCACAGTCATGATTCACATTTACTATACAAATGAAAACCTAGCTTAGCTACCGCTGCAATATGCTACTTGGCACAGATTGGTCTGCCTACAGTAGTGATTTGTTACCTTTGCCATTACAACGCTACACTTTGCTTCACCCAAAAAATAAGAGAGAATTCAGAGCAGAGTTTTATTTCTCAGATGACGATGTTCCTACTGATTGTTTCAGAAGATCAAGGAGTTGGTTATAAAAACAAAAAAGTCTACAGATAAACCTTTGCTTTGACATTTAGTTCTATCATAAAACAGCTCATTTTTAAAGCAGAGAAATGAAGTAAAAGAAGCAAGAGCAAGGAGTCTGTACCTTTGTCTTAGTACTCTGACACAGGCAGGAGAGAGAATGACCTTTGTGAAAACACAACACAGGTGATAATCTAAAACAAAAAAAGAAATTCTTACACTGGTAATTGAAACATGCAAGAAAAAAAACAAACTATAAAATCTGCTTCTCTTAATTTTCATGTGAACATAATGTACTTGCCAATGTTGGAATATAAATGTTACTTTTTCAGCACCCCATCACTGCATATATTTAGATAAAGGACACTGAATGGGAAAAAATACATTACACTGGTAATTTAAAAAACACTAGTGCAATAAGGATGAGGTCATGAGGTTCATGCGTCGACTAAATCGGCACAGTTATGTGGTCAGAAGCATTTACTTGGACTAAAGTGAAATGAAATTGAAGTAAACACATGTAAATGAAAATACGAAAGAGCTTATAAATGTCACATTGTACACCTGACTTACATCTTATGCTTCAATACTGATTTTGAGTCTAGTTATAGTGACCTAGAACTATAGGTCTTAAAAACATTTTATTAATATCAAATGATTAAATTAACCTTTGAATGTTCCTAAAGTTTCCACAATGCTTAAGAAAATATACGGCATTGACTCCGGTGTTCAGCACGGATATTTATGAGAAACTTGAAAATGCAACAAAATGAGAATTTTGCTAATACATTTTCCATTGTCTTAACTATCTTCAGTCTTACTGGGTACATAAATGTGACCATTTCAATCTTATTCATAAAGCCAGCCTTATTGCCAGGCCATTCATTCTGCCCATATCTCTGGTGGAATCTATAATTTCATGGTTATGATCATAGCACTCAGGCTGTAAATGATCTTATACACTGCAGTTCTTTGACTCTTTCTTCTTCTTCTTGTTTTATTGGCGGGTGTTGTTTGATTGACTTCTCATTACTAGACATTACAGCTAATGTTCTACCTACTGCCAGCTTATTTGTGGGCAGGGGAGACTCAGTTTTCCCAACATTATAAGGCTAAAGTGAAGTATCCAAGTTATTTTGGACAGTATCTAAGCCAAATGGAAGCCCAATCTGTTTTTATTGAAAAGTATAACATTTTACCTTACATGAGGACCCCAAAGCCTATCTTCAAGTATTTAAGTTTTGGGGCAAAAGGGAAAACACCTAAAATTACTTTTTAGCCACATAACAGCCTGTATTCTGGGGGAATAAGCTCCCACTGCTACAACTGCAGCACTTAAGCCCCTCAAAACCTCGAGGAGTTTGCACTCGTTTTGCCAAATGCAGCCCATCCGGTCACCTGGAGGAGGGTGACACCGTTACTTCTTCTGCAGTCTAATTGCACGGACATAACATTGGCAGTTAGGAAAGTGTTCTGAAGCCAAAGCTTGCAGGTGAGGTGGCAGGGGTCGACGCTCTCAAATTCATGTTGACAGTTTGTACATGATTGACAGATTGATAAGAGTTGACTGCAGCCTCTGTTTGCTGCAGGTAAAGGGGATATTTGCCCCGCCTCCACAGCACACCAGGGATGTTGGCTTTGGTGTTGGGAAGTAGAGACGAGCTCAGAAAATATGTATTGTTGGATTTGCATCAGCCTATAACTGTTGGTGGTCAGGTAATTAGATGTACATAGTGCAAAACATTGCTTCATGCTGTTCTCAACCCACTCCTGCCTTCCTTGGCTCAGCGATATACATATGTATGAAGCTAAGCTCAGGGAGACAGAAGCCAAAGTAAACCATAAGACATCCAGTATTTGAGTTTTACACTATAGGTTGTCCTAATTGGTTATAATGTTCAATTATGGGTTATCATTGCTGACATATTCTGTCTCAAAAAAACCTTCTTGTCTTGCAATATTTTGGATATGCTATACCCTCCTACAGACTGTGACATTTCAGCAATCTTATAACTTTATTGCCAACCTCCATACGAACCTTATAAACTTACGGCTTGGTTTCAACGCCTACTGAATCTCAAGCTACAACGGAAGCCAAAGTACAAAAATAAACTATGACACCAGGCTAATAATAACACTGTTACAAAAGTGTTATTTATGTATTATGGATATAATCCAACGTGGATGGGGAGATGGAGAATGTGGGACTGTTTTGATGTGGAATGTTAATTTTGCAAGGAAAGAATGAGGTTATAAGGATGTGTCACAAGGATGTAAGTTCGCTTTCATTATTAAGTGTACGGAAGTCATTGTAGAAGTCCCGTTGACAGATATTTAATTTTTGACTCATTCAGAATGTTGGTTACAAAACTGGGCATTATGTCACAAGCAATGGTAGTATATATGTATGTTGTATGCATAGCTGTGGTCTGTGATCTATCTATCTATCTATCTATCTATGATCACTTTCTCTTAAAAACAAAGCTACACATGTAAATATTTGCATTTATGAAAGACTCAATAATTAATATTGAAATAAAACATGAGAAAGGTTGACAGGTTTGATCAGAAATTAGGTTAGAGCTTGATATTCCTTATGAGAACATTCAAAATAAAGTTGCTGTTGTTGGTAACTGTGAAGTTGTGTAAAGCCTTCTGACATTAAAGTATTATACACTACCTGACTGAAAATGCAAGAATTTCATAACAATTCCAAAAGGAGCAACTTTTCAGAAATGTAACCACACATGCTCAGGGATTTCTTTAATCACAAACACACAAAGTTACAACAGAGGAAACATTTACTGTGTTTATAATGCAGATCCATTCACATAGAGGGATGAAAGAAGCCCTGATAGTCCAGCTATCTGAAAACTCATGAACTAGATTAGACTTTCTGTACATCCTTTAATATGTGGATCTTTTTTCTTGTGACAACATGAAAGAGCAGGGGATGTTTCAGCCTGATCATCTTATTCAAAATAGAAGAGAAAACTGGAAAAAGAAGCAAACAATTGAATGCTACTTCGGGTATCATCTCTTTGAGAAGCATTGAGCTATTAAAGGCGAAAACAAGCTTCAGGGAAGGGAAAAGAAGTGTTGGCACCGCTAACAACATCGTCAACCAGCCCACCCACCCACTTCTTACCCTCCTTTCACACTGCATTGTCAAAATAACTGTCATAAGGGTTTTATGCTTTAGTATTGGAGAAAATGTTGGACTTTTGTGGGAGGAGCTGTGTCTTTGTAATATTGAGGATAATAAAGAAAGCCAGAGCAATTCAATATAGAAATATCATTTATTTGATGAAAGGTTTTGCAGCAACCTGCTATGAACCACACCACACATAGCCCAAACAACTCATGACAACCAGCCTCCATTTTGGAATATTGCTCTGATGACGACCCCGCTGTAAACTTTTGTGACAGCCAGTGGCTGCACTTGTCACCCATTTTATACATGATTGGATTTCCTTCCTTTATCTGCTATTGCTGTATTTAGTGTTGATGATTTCCAATGAGAGGGAAAATAGGCCATCGGATTCTCTTAATTCACCGCACACACTTTGCCCCTGTCATTTAATTGATAGATGCATGCTCTTTCTTTTTTTCACTCTCTCGCTCCCCACACAGCTATCCATTTATTGCCACTTTCATTAAACGGAGCAGAACGGTGAGTTTTTGAGATCAGTGCTGGGTATCTGGAGGCTAATGAAGTGGGTGGACTGCAATGATTACAAGAACATCTGCCTTTTCTATCTAAGGGCACTTGGTGACATGTTTCGAGTGAAAATAAGGAAATACGTTGAAAACCATGGCTGGCTTGGAAAAACATGGATGTGTTTTTTCTTCATATCTATTCCATTGCATTCATTCATTACATGCATCCATATCTATGACCCATCCCCCTAAACACTAAACGTTGGGGCTCGCATAAATATATGTCCACGATATGATCCAAATACCATGCAACCTGCTGGAATACATTATTATTGATGTGTTATCTCTGAGCTGGATTCCAGCAATACAGCAGTAGGTCTCTGCTGGTGTAAGTGCGGGCCTAAAGCACCCTGCCAGCAGCACTGAGGCATGTCATTAGAAGCACCCAATCAAGCACAGACACAGGGCTGTTGCTCAAGTGCCAGAATTGTGGCCAGAGGCAAAAAACACAAACTTGGTCCTCCAGCAGGTCGGAGCAGTTCGTGTCCGGTCAGCTCTGTTCTCCTTTAGAGTTGGAAGGGTGAGTCTACTTCCTTATTTTTATTGGTTAAATTTAGACCAGTGTTCTATGCTGCAGAAAGAATATTAATCAGGCCAGTGTGAAGCAAAAAAGAGCTGCAACAGACTCTACTCCTGTAGTCTTCTTCCATTTCTACTGCATTAAAGCTCTCAGTACACTGCACTACTGAACTATCCCCTGCCATAAGTTTAACTGTAGCCCAAAGATATACTGGCTGCTTTTCACACAATTACGAGCAGCATTTGAAGCATCTAAGGCATTTTAGTGACACACTGAAGACATTTAATGGGATGCCAGTTTTCACCACTGGACTATCCAAATAAATTGTGACCCATTAAATTAATATTTCATATGCCTTTTGATGGGATGTATTAGAGACTCTGCAAACATTCCTGGTTATTTATTGCCCAGGTTCCTTCCTTACGCTTTAGAGAGAGTGAATACTTTTGAGGCCCAATCACTCATTTGGTTGCCCCTATAAATTATTCATTAGCTACAGTATACTCACATACATATTTAAAGAGTTTGACTTGCAGAAAAGTCTGCATTTTGTATTTCTCAATCGATCGCATTTCAGAATATTGACAGTTACACTTCAATAGAATAACTTTGTCAAGGTAAAACTTTTTACAACATGATAAAAATGTGGTTATGTACTGTTGCAGTTAAAAATAAAAAACTTGTCAATCAATAAAAATCTGTTCCATTCATCTCTAGATCCTTTTAACAGCATCCAGTAAGACATGGATAATTCATAGTACCCTAAGTGCTTATATGGGATGCATTAGCTGCTTATGAAGGACTATTTCCATTCAACTTTCACTCCTTGTTTCTGACCTAAACATTACTGTTTAACATTAATAAGAGAGCTCTACTCCAAAGTTTTCACCAACCACCATCTTGCACTCCCTCCCTTTTTTCTTCTGAAATGAGAGCACATGTCAAATGAAACCACTAAGCAGAGCAGTACTGAAGTAAGAAATAGCTGTAACCGGGACACGCTGGGTGAATATTTAGAGCAATGTACATTTTTTAGCATGCCATTTGATGTCATTCCAGGTCAAAGCTTGCACCGATTCAACTCCAGATTTAAGGGAATATGTAAGCAAAAGTACAGTTGTGTTGTCCACCGAGAAGTGCGAAGTAACTGTTACAACTGTTCGAAGGGCATAGGCTACAGTTCCTGCTGTCTTTTTGTCACCTTCTCTGTCTCTCATTTTATTTTTCTCTTTTAGCCCTTGAACTCCCCTGAGTGTATAGAGACACTCTACTCTGGGGTCTAATGTCACCAGCCTGGGAAGACGGTACCCACATGTCAGCATTACACTTGCTTTGGCCTTGGAGAGCGAAAGAAGTTAGAAAGGTTAGAAAAAGGGTGAGATGAGGGAGCTGAAGACAGAGAAAGAGGGAGATGCAGGGTGCTTCATCATCTCCAGTGACAACTGCACACAGAGGGAAGCAAAGTACATGTCCACTTACAATCTGCAACCCTATCCAGCAGCCTGCCAGCTAGCGGTCACCTCGCAGACGTCTGGCCAAGCCCATCTATTAACCCAGAACAGCTGGCCACTTTCCAGGTTGAACGACTGCACTTTTAATTGTGCTTGTGTTCCTGGGGGGAACGGAAGGTGGGGGGTGAGGGTTGCTACAATTACATTTACATTCTGATCATTACCAAGGAGTCGCGCCTGACAGCATCACTGCTGAAGAGACACAGTTTGACACAGTTTGTTAAAAAGTGATAATTTTTTTTTAAGGGAAAACAGAGTCTGGTTTGAAAGAAATTCAAATGTATCTACATAAAATAATGTAGTAAGATGTGATTTTTTAATACATCAACTTTGACCCCACCCCCACCCTCTCTTCTGACACACCTCGACTGCTGAATCCTGTCGATGCTGCAGTATTTGCTAGAATCTACATAATACAACAAATCTAATTTCCCTGTCTCCTGCTGTTCTTGAGTCCTGAGAAGATGAAAATATTCATTGCTGTTGTCCTGAGCACTGCATAATCATCTAGGATTTATGCTTCTAGCTTGTATCAAATTAATTGTGCATGGAGTGAGGAGGGTCGAGAGAATATCTCACAGAAATGGATTTCACCATGTCATCACACAACTGCATAAAGCAAAACTATATTCCCTGTTTCCATCTCTGTTGTCCACACAGCTGTTTCCCTCACCAGAATAACAAATACTATGCACAGATATAGTGCAGCTCTATTTTTCATTTCTGGGCTTTGCTTGCTTAAATGGAGTTAATGACATTTACATTGAAATGGCTACATAAATCAACCTATGATAAGACTGGTCACTGGGTTACTCTCCAGCTTTGAAGCGTCTGTGTGTGTAGTGTGTCGAAACAATTAGCATACATAATGCATTTAATCAAGTAAAACTGAATGAAACATGAAAATGATTAGCATTTGGACTGATAATAGGATTGTTAATAGTGTTTTTTTAAAAGACACATCAATCACTTTAAAAACATATTTTCCTTTTGCACGACGTGTCTATTTAGCTGTATTCATTAACTGTGGGTTACATAGGAATCCCTCATCTCCATCAAAAAGACTCTAGTAACTTTAAAGTGAAGAAACTTTCAATTCAGTGACACTATTGTGTTGGTTTTGTAAGCATAAATGGGTAATATATTTTCATAGAAGCATGTATTGTCTTCACACTTTTATACATCTTGGGGCAGCCCTGTTTGTATAAATGGATTCAATTAGACAGGGTGCACATAGTTACCTTTGGGAACAACAGATAAAGTATATTCATAAAGGTTATTAGATCAGACGTGATCCTTTCACTATGGTTTTCATAACAAATAATAAACAAGGCTCAAATTGACCCCTACAGACGCAGCATATACAGACATTATAATTGTCACTGGTCAAACTATGCAAGATGTTATACACCAGACAAGTATTAGACTGTGTAGTTACACATCTTTGAAAAATATTTACGTTGAATTTTTCCTGTTTATACAAACACTATGTTAACATGGGTCAAGGCAACTTATTTTGTCATGTGATATATTTAGACAAAGATAGGGGGAGCATCACCACAGAAGTGCATGACTCTGATAAGTGATAAGAATGACCAAGTCATCATAAAGGCATGGATAGTGTAGAGATGAAGGAGTAGAAATAGAAGACTGTGCCACATTCATAAGCCATGAAAAAGGGAGGGGTTGACAGTAAACCCTGTAAATCCATTTGGTTTTTCAGACATCGAAGGAGAACAGAACTGACAATAGCTTGAGGGGCCAGTGCTCCATGGAGTGAATACCAGAGCGGAGGAGAGGAAAAATAAATAAAGAATGTGTCACCTAGTGGGAGGAGGCACCAAGGCAGGATCTGTCAGAACTCTGCTGCTGTCTGCAGATTAGATCTGGGGCTATTTAAAGAGGGAGAGCACGCCAAAGCCCCCGACACCAGTGTCCACACTGCACCTGACACACTATGGCATCATTGGTAGCCATCACCTTGTGACAAAAAAAAGCATAAATGATGGCTGCAAAGAGGATGGTGAGGGGGCGTTTTGCTCTGCAATAGCTGTCCTGATCACGTTGTACATTCTCTTATGTGCCAAGGTCACACGATGGTATTTGCCTGATGATGTCAGAGATACAGTCAGAGCTGCATTACATATTTTTAAGGGTTATTGTGTGACTATAAATAAAAGACTATAACCCCAAGGTTAGATCCACAAGCTGCCATCTGAATAATCACTGTTTTCCATCAGGATCAAAGTCACATGACCCAGCCCAGCAGCCAAACTGATTTTGAGTCTGTATGTATCTGCTGTGTGTGTATGACAGTGTACTTTTTTTATTTCAGAGGAAAATAACAGCTAGTGATTGATGTATGGATTTGCGTGGGTGTTTGAGGATCTGCCAGAAGATATGACATTTTCCGTGTGTTCATGCACTATTTTCCAGTTGCCACTTGAATGTGTGTGTGTGTTTGTGTGTGTTGTCTGTATGTGTATGCAAGTGTGCACTCTCCTTCCTCCCTCAGTAGATTGATTACATAGAAAGCTGCTGGCAAGGCCCTTCTGTGTGTTTGGTCACATCACTCTGTGTGACTGGGTGATGTTTCTCTTCTCAAATAAAGCAACATTAGCCCAGTCATGTTTGCTTCCCAAATATGAGCCAAGGATGATGAAGCTATGTGCACTACCAAACTGCAAAGCCTCATTTACCCCCTGATACCTCTCCCTTTTCCACTCCGTCTCACTCTTGCACTCCTGTCTCGCTCTCTTCCTCCAGGCTGCAGCAGACTGGCTCTCTGCTACAGACTGAGTCATTCTCGGCCAGTCAGTTATCTCTCTATCCAGTCCTCAGATTTCACCACTCCTTTTGTTGTCATCAGTCAAAGTTGGTAGAAAGAGGGAGAAATCCTGAAAGGTGTCAAAACAGCAGCCAGCTAAGGACTCGCTCTTGTAGGTTAGAGCAGCATTTACACACGGACACAGATTTCATGGATTATTAATGAGTCCCCCTTTTCAAATGTTTCCAGGAACCTTGTAGAATATTGTGTGAAAAGTGAGGCGCTTGCATCAGAAGGTGGCTTGGCAAACACTGGTTATTGCATCATCCAGACCTGCAAACCAGGACTACTGTGGTTTGGATGAGCTGATCTACTAACAGGCTGGGGATATACAGGAAAGGGTCACAGAGGAATTCAGGTCAAGACAAAGAGGGGAGAGAACCGCAGTCGGAGAATACTCCCCACAGATGGCTCGGCAGAGTGTCCGGACTATACCTCTACCTGTTAATTGCATGCTGTGCCTGGCTTCCCACTTTTTCTTTCCTACCGATGCCAACTTTATTGAAAAGATGAATATGCTTTACATGGAACAATACGTCTCCATTCTTCACTCCTTCCAATTTGTGTCAACAGCATGCAGTACAATGGGCTCAGTGTTTATGGACTGGCAATTTAAAGCGTGAAAGCAAGAGATGAAGTGAGAAGAGAAAAGGATGGAAAATTGCCTCCCCTATCCTTCACCTTCACTGTACATTGTTTATTTGTCAGATGTAATTGTCCCTTTTAATGTTGCTGGGGAAAGTGGGAAGAGATCCCCACTGTTTTATGTGCTTTTTTAAACAAGAATCTGAGATATGGATGGATGATAGATACAGTAGTGGGCTGTATAACTGCGTGTATTTTTGTCTACTGCAGATCATATATGCTTCACATCATCTGTTTGATATGAACCTGTAAGTCAAATTGATTTCTTCTTCAACTGCTGTTGTTTTCTTGTCAATGGACTGATACATAGTGGTATTCTTTCACCAGAACAATCACAGACTTGTCTCAGATAGCAGGGTTAAAATTAATGAGTCCATGCTGTAGTGACAATATGTATTCCAAACACTACCCTATTTAAGAAGCTATTTTTTTCTCCTCGTTTGGTGCAATTTGTTTACCAATCCACTCTTGCAGAAAGTGCTTATGTGAGTGAGGTAGCGTTTCTCCACACACCACCAATGTTTCCCTGCCAACTCTGCAGCCTATAATTATCAAGAGACACACACATATTACAACGCAAATCAAGAGAATTGTGGGGAGGAAGAAAAAAAAAAGAAGAGAAAACTGTGGTGTTGCTTTGGGGGGGAACATGTATGTATTCTCTGCAGATTCCAGGCAATTTGTAAGTAATCGATCTGTTTGAGCTAATGTTTCAATGTATAATTAATGGTGCTGATCCATGTGCACTAACTGTCCTCACACCAAGATGACTAATGAAATCCATCCATCCAGACAGAGAGAGCGAGAGTTACAGCTTCTTCTGCGTAAACCGTGCCAGCACATCTGGATTTTGATGACTACTTTAGCATTCAGAAGCTGTGTTTTAGAGGAGAATTTTGCTAAAGTTTATTTTTACTCTGAGAAAATGAAATGTACAGAACATAAATATACTGGACAAAAATATAAACGCAACACTTGTGTTTTTGTTCCCATTTTTCACGAGGTGAACTCAAAGATCTAACACTTTTTCTATGTACACAAAAGACCTATTTCTCTCAAATATTGTTCACAAATCTGTCTAAATCTGTGTTAATGAGCTCTTCTCCTTTGCAGAGTTAATCCATCCACCTCACATGTGTGACATGCTGTAATCAGCATCTGCTGTAATCAGCATCTTGATGAGCATGATTATTGCACAGGTGTGTCTTAGGCTGGCCACAATAAAAGGCCACTCTAAAAGGTGCAGTTTCTGGTGTGACCACTGCAGTGCAACACATGTCCTTCACATAGAGTTGATCAGATTGTTGATTATTCCTGTGGAATGTTGGTCCACTCTTCAATGATTTTGTGAAGTTTCTGGATATTGGCAGGAACTAGAACACACTGTCCTATATGCCGATCCAGAGCATCCCAAACATACTTAATGGGTGACATGCCCGGTGAGTAGACTGGTCATGGAAGAACTGGGATGTTTTCATCTTCCAGGAACTGTGTCCAGATGCTTCAAACATGGGCCCTGCATTATCATGGAGCAACATGAGGTGATGGTGGTGAATGAACGGCACAACAATGAGCCTCAGGATCTCATGATATCTATGGATTCAGAATGCCGTCAATAAAATGCACCTGTGTTTGTTATCCATAACATCCACCTGCCATTACCATAACCCCACCACCACCACGGGCTACTCAATTCACAGCACTGACACAATGCCACACACACTGTCTGCCGTCTGCCCTGTAAAGTTAAAACTGGGATTGATCCATGAAGAGAACACTTCTCCAAAATGCCAGATCCCATCAAATGTGAGCGTTTTCTGACTCAAGATGGTTATAACAACAAACTACAGTCTGGTCGAGACCTTGATGAGGACGACGAGCATGCAGAGAAGCTTCCATGAGATGGTTCCTGACAGTTTGTGCAGAAATTCTTTAGTTATACAAACTGATTGTTGCTATAGTCCTTTGGGTGAATGGTCTCATATGATCTTGGAGGTAAAGATGGTATATGTGGAGGTCCTGGGCTGGTGTAGTTACACCTGGTCTACGGTTGTGAGGCCAGTTAGACGTACTGTCAAATTCTCTGAAACACTTTTGGAGATGGCTTATGGTAGAGAAATGAACATTCAACTCAGGGGAAACAGCTCTGGTGGACGTTCCTGCAGTCAACACGCCAATTGTACATTCTCTCAAAACTTGTGACATCTATGGTTTTGTGCTTGTGATAACACTGCACATTTTAGAGTGGCCTTTTATTGTGGCCAGCCTAAGACACACCCGTGCAATAATCAGCACGTTGATATGCCACTCCTGTGAGGTGGATGGATTATCTTGGCAAAGGTAAAGTGCTCACTAACATAGATTTAGACAGAGTTGTGAACAATATTTGAGAAAAATAGACCCATAGTTAGAAAAAGTCTTATATCTTTGAGTTCAGCCCATGAAAAATGGGAGCAAAAATAAAAGTGTTGCATTTATGTTTTGTTAAGTAGAAAGCCGATGCAAAACACAGAATGATTTAAAATTTTAGGGCACCTGCTAAAAAGTCTTTTTAAAATCCTTGTTAACTTAAATTTTTATATGTGACATTTTAGCATAGCAATAAAGATGGAACCCATTCCCATAAGTGTTTTTGTAGCATTTAATAGATATCAATGGTGGGGTGGACTTACCCCCCTTTCCATTTTTTCTAGATCCGCCACTGTACATTCTCTATGGACATTATCAAAATGCAGTAAATGCCTGACTCACTTGCAATTACAGGGCTGTGCTGTGTGTTCGGGCTCTCAATATTTTTCTGCTCTGTGGTCTGCTTGTTCGATAACATAATGCCAATGATCAGAATTCAGCCTCCTCCTCCCTGAGATGAGACCCTGATTGCTTTACTGATAACTCTGAAGGCTGACGGCTGATATCACACATCATCGCAAATTCTGTTTGTACAACCGAATGCTCAAAGACTCGATCATGCCTATATCCATCGTCGTCCGCCCTCCAGTATGTTTTTTTACTTTGAATTTGATGTTTGATTCTACATCCCATCTTGGTCTAACACGGCTGAGTGAAAAATAGGAAAAGAGTTCAGATAATGACAAAGAAGGTCACTGCCAGCCTTGCTATCACCACAAGGTCTGGCCAGAAGCCGGCTGATTGTTCATTTCTAATGCTAGCAACAGCAAACTGTTAGGAAGATGTTATCCACACATTACGGAAGGATGTGTTGACGTCTGTCACCCTGATGATTGACTGCCTGAAGGAGATTCTTCACTTTAGTAGATTTTGGTTGCCATTTTACAAAATGCAGTGCGTGGGTGGGTGGACAGAGCATCTATAAATAGAGAAGCTGGTGATTGTGAGGGAGTGATGGAGGCAGGTATGTGTGGCAGCCAGATGGTGCCTTGTGGGGAATGTCTCCCAGTGATTTTGTTTGCAAATAGGTCTCTGTAAAGTCGCCGGCTTCTCTCCTCCAAACTTGCCTGCTGTTATAGGCAGAGCTTTAGGAACTGCCATATCTGATAAAGGTGCTGCAGACTCAAAGATGTCCTGCCGCTTGCCGGAGAGAGAGTGAAAGTGACGCACGGTGACAGGTTTTGTCACTCTCTGAGGCGACCGCCCTACAGATTGTCACAGATAGAAATGGCAGAACCCTGAAGCAATGACAAATTGTTTTGAGAGAAAGAAGTAGGAGAGCGAGTCAATATCTGTGGCCTACTTCAACAAGATTGGGAGGTAGGGGGTGCGCCATCAATCAAGATTGTTTATTTCAGTTCCCTTTATTGATGTGTAGGAGTCATGACCCTGGGATACCCTGCAAAATTGGTCTGTTCAAGAAGAAGCACATTGTAATTTTGAAAATACCAAAGCAAATAGTTACAGTGTTCATGTGTGCACTTTAATATTTTGTCTGTGATACTGCAGGAAATAAAGGCAAAACGGTCTACCGTATTGTCCAGACTACAAGACGCACTTGAATATTAGCTGCACCTAACTATAAACCGCAGCTGACTATAAGCCACAGGTGTCCACATTGTGACATGAGATATTTACACAGAAAGAAGGTAAACAGAAAGATTTCAGTATTTATTTACATACCTTAACAGTTTTTTTTCCTAACAGTGTCTGTAACACAGCAGCAACAAGGCAATAAAATGAGTTGTTAAAAAAAAAACAGGACACTCATTGATCTCTATCTCCATCTTCCTCCTGCCTCTGACACCGTTGAACTCCTCTTCTTCAGTGTATATGCATGTGCGTTTCTTTGTGTGTTTTCCATGAAGCAGGTGTGTGAATGATTTAAGCGTAAAACTATCTTCTTCCTCAGCGCATCACCTCTTCCACCTGTCTGTCTCGCTTTTGCGTTTCCTGCTAAGAGCACCCCCTGGAGGCCATTAGCCCATAAAAAATCTGTACACGAGCAAGAAAAAAGTAGCGGCTCATAGTCTGGAAAGTACAGTATTTATGTATGAAATATCTACACAAATGAAATAACTGGAAAATATATATATATATATATATATACACTTCACCTATAACTTTACCCTATGAGTCACTTTTAATGAAATGCATCAGTACTGTAGATAAGGCACATAAAACTTGATGAATATGTAAGAATTTGCATATTGTAGGTGAAAACCACTCAACTTTCTGATTCAAAGTCTTTCTGAGCCTTACTATTTTGTGACAGTTATATTTTTAGTTTTGTTTGTGTACGGCTATGATCATGAAATGTATATAATCAGAGACATGTAGTCTGTCCTAAAGTCAGATTCTTCCAAACCTCATGCATGTGAACTCATGTCCATTTGAAACACTGGACTCACACAAGCACAATGAGTTAGTTCTGTAAAGTCACCATGTTGATCATTTACTTTGGGTTGAATCTGAAATTATGTATTAAAATATCACAGTCTACTGTCTGCACAAGTACACTTTTTATCACAGAAACTTTGAAAAGCACTTCAGAACTTCAGATCCCTGTGGAAAAGATCGCATGACATGAGAGAAGGTGGTGAAAATAATACAAATATAGTACACATGTGAATCTATATTGATCTTGGGCAGACATTATAAGGTATTATAACCAGGAGAAAAACACAAACTAAGCTGTTCAGAGCCTCATATGGTTCTACTTCAGTCATCTTCAAATGCTCTGTTATGGACGTCTCCTTGAACTATTTCCATCTTACATCCATACTTGGTCATTCAGCCTCATCACCTCTATTTCTGCCTGTTTTCAGTCATTTTCAGATTCATGCAGTGATTGAATTTAGACTCAAAAGAGGTGTAACGTTGCACTTCAGTGAATGAAAAGGCTGTTCTTTGTTATAAAATGCATATGTGGTAGTAATTGTCTTCCAGCCCTGTGATTCTGTAACCTATAATAATTTCTCCTTGACTTAGCAGAGCATGGCTACTGACACTATGTATGAGAAGAAGACAATACTCTCTTTATCTCATCAGGAGAGCAACTCTTGATCTGCTCTACTGACTGAGTACGACAATGACAATGTGAGCACAGTAGCAGAAGCCAGGGTGATTTCACGGAAATATGGGCACATTTTCTGCTTGGTAACTGCTAGAACCGTACCAAATAAAACTCATTTAGGTGTAAGAATTCAAACAAACATTATAAGAGAACAAATATTCAATCACAGGTCATTCTTAATAGAGCAGCTACAGGTGTTATTGGATTCTTTTGATTTATTAACAGAAAGCTGCTATTTATTTTGGAAAAGACAAGCCTATCACAGCAATATGATATTATCAGGATAATGCAGCACTGTTCCCATTATATGCGTACATATTACAGTGGTAAGACGAAAAAGGAGGGTGTATTCTAAACAGCAACCTCCTCCAGACAGTGACTCACAGACTCAGGCCTGAGGGTGAAAATGCTTTGTTGATGCAAGGTCAGAGGGGACGTATTCAAGGTAAGACAGTGGTCACAAATAACTGCTCAGTACAACAACATGTGAAGAAAACATTTTTTTCAAGCAATAAAAGAATCATTGAGCCTTGAGCTGGAGGATCCATACCAGTAAAAAAAAAAAAAAAAAAAAAAAAAAAATAAACTCTCCTCCACTCTTAACTGCGAGGACTGGTTTCTTACAGTTTATTATCACCAAATCACTACAGAGAAAATAAATAAATAAAAACACTGAATCTGTATTGAGTCATGTGCTTTAGCCTGATAATCTTGATAAATACTGCAATACTCTTCCATCTCCCAGAGACATTTTTTGAATGTCATGGTATTATGCAACCTCGCTGCTGACCATATGCATCTCATCATGGATCTCCTTCATCCAGACAATTCAGCGTTTGGCTAAATTTGTCTTATTTGATGTTTATTCCAGGTGAGCAGAGAGGAAAATATCTGTGTAGATTTGTTTGTATCCATAAAAGAATCCCTTAATGCACAATACATTGTCAGGAGACATACTGATTAAATTTATGGGTTATAATCACTATGATAAAAAACATTTTAGAGCAAAAAAAAAAAAAAAAAAGGACCAGAAGATGGGTAAGGAATTAAATAGATACAAATAAATCCATGCTGTTCTCTGCTGCTTTTATGCAGAAGAGAGGGGCTTTACAATTAAATAAATTGCATACATGTTTTTCCTCTTTCATTTCATTGTACTCCAGTGTGGTAGATCAGGCTATATTTGGTGGGTAATGATATATGGCTTCGCAAAATAAAAGAAAATGGGAGCACTCTCCCATTAAGATAAGCGCTGCAGGCCAAGGAAACCTAGAAATGCCAGTGGCATATTGATTGCATGCCCTGTATTAATAGTAAGGTTAGCTACTGCTCTCTCAGCCTGGACTTTTCATCCACAGTCCAGTTCATACAACAACCAGCAAGGGAAAGTAAAGCACAATTTGCCTCAAAGTAGAATTCACAGTGGAAAAGATACACAGAGTCCATTTGTATTCACTATAACCATAGATTCGATGTACACAGCCTGGCTGCGAAAACGTCTCACATTCTAATAATTCCTTGGACCACATGTAGCTTTGATTACATTCGCTGCCAACAGTCTCAGACCGCATGACCTTTTCCATAGACACACAGTCTATGCCCTCTATCAAACTGATGGTTGTTTAAGAAATAAAGACAAATTCACTTCATCGGTTAGAGTTAAATAACTAGAAACTTGATGAAATATCACTGCAGTAGGTATAATTTAGTAAATTGTTGCCTATTTGCTTAGTTAAATTCAGACCAGGCAGTGTATAAAAGACACCAGTAATCAGTGTCTCCATCTCCACAGCTGGTTACCTTATATGTTGTGTCTTTACTAAAGGGAGACTGCTAAATTATGGAGAGATGTTCATCTATACAGACAGCGGTATGATGACTCTCCACAGTGACTCATTTTCAATGGTAATAAACATTTAAACCACTATATAAGTTACCTTAACAGCACATTGTTCATGGCTACTGTGAAAATCTGCAAGCTGTCAAAAATCAATCACTTGTGAAATGTGTAAGGATTTTTGTAATTGCCAGTAATTACTCATCAATAACCACATGCCTACATGCATTCATGGATGCCAGCTAATTAACTTCATCAGCTAAAATACAGAAAGCAATATCAACAAAGTCAATAACAACAAACAAATGGCTTGATCCCATTCCAGCCTGGTATAAGCACAAACTTTTGTGCTTTTTTTTTTTTATTATTATTTTGTCGGGCCAAACATTCTTTAGTATTATCAAGTGTATTATCCTGTATGCAGAATCAGTGTTCTTTTGCTTAGGTGTGGATAAAAGGAGTTATTCTTTATAATAAATGTTACCATATGTGCTGAGCTGCAGAGGTAGCCTGTATGTAGGGTACTAAACTGAATATGTTTTACAAGTAAAAGTTTGTTCCAACATTTCACATACTTATATTAGTTACATTCTTGTCAACATAACCACCACATGTACTACTGACGGGCAGACTGGTGTGGTTTGCAGGAGCTGCTTTGTTTTGTCGTCCAAATGCTTAAAATAACCTCTGTACGTTTACTGACAACTGACCTTTTGAGGTGACGGAGAACGTCCTTTCTGTTCTGCTGCAGAACGGCTTGGGGACACGTTTGGGCAGGGTTGTTTAACACACAGAGTGACATGATGTTTGACAAAGCAAATTTAGCTGCATTAAATTATGTGTTCTGTTTTAGAAAATAAGGAATCACAGAAGGTACAGACAAAGCACATCTGAACTTATGAGAAACACTGAGATTTACCTGCATTCTGATATTAAAAGGATTTTTATTTTTTGTGTGACACAGTTGGAGCTGCTGCTAAAGACATCCCATCTCTTTGGTTCTTGCTTTGGTAGCGGTTTAAAACAAACTGTGACAGTATGATAGGTGACAGTGATGCTTGCAAATATTGTCAAAGAACCTTCTGTAATGTTACACAAACATGCAACATCCAAACAAGCGCTTGATTCACTTACCTACCCGTGTTAGAAGTGACTCTGACTTGCTGACATAAATAAGTGACAGTAATGTCATCAACTGAAAACAGTCTGGCAGCTGTCATGGGTAATACCTGAGTGATTAACACTGAGCTGTATGGCAGTTGTCCAGCACACATACGCCTGATCCTCACCAACAGATTTTTTTCCCCTCCGTCACCACTAGAGCTGATAGTTGTAACTGTAGTAAAAACACTTTTTTCTTTTGCCAAAAAGGTATGCCTTCAAGACAATTTTTTTTTTTTTTTTTAACACTGGAGTGTCATTCCTGATTTTAGCAACTGTGTAAATACATTTACACCTCTGGAATTGTGAAATGACACCTCATACCTCTGCATGAAACCCATCATAAGGTGATATTATTAGAACCCTGCACAGGACAGAGAGTAATAGCATCTTAAACAGGAACCCGGGAAAAAAGATATTTAATTACAAAAAAAACAAACAGCGATAGACCTTTTGATCGACCTCTTGCATTGCAAATCTTGACGTGGATAATTTCTCCAATAACTTTAAACAGAGCCCTCAGTCTTATTGGCAAAAGGACTGGATAGTAAATGGTATTTTGCTGAGTGTTGGAGTTTGTGGTTTCATTCTTTTTTGTGGTAAAAGCATTGATGGCTGAGTGTGACAGTGATAATGTGACTTTATGAGCGAGGTGTGAGTATCATATTGGAAACACATTTATTTTCTTAAAAAAAAATATTGTTCTGTACAGATACAAACACAGAATGATACTGACAATCAAAAGCTGGATAAGTAAAAAGTGTAAAAGGCACATCGCTTGCTGGTTTTCATCTTTTTATGTGTTTAGTAAAATGGTCATACAGAAAACATTAATATGCAAACACAAACATCATATTCGTCTTGATTTGTCATTTTATTTTTGATCACAGTCTTAAAGGTTTATTCTCACCAACTGTGTCACTACTACACCTACGTTACTGACACCTACTCACATATTTATGTTTTTTTTCTCCTAAGAGCAAATGTTTTTGTGTTAATTGTCTGATATAATTAGAAGGATTACACGAGGCTTTATTGTACGGTGATGAAGCAACTTCAATTCAAAGAAAATTCTCAGTTGTTAAATAAAATACACACTACACCTGCTGCAATACAACATTATTTTAAATTTTCAGCCCAAGTCGCAAAGTCATACAGCGCAGGAAGTACACAGGTTCTTAGGGCAGACTTGATTATCAGCTTACTGGTTTGGCCTGTAGACAAACTGGCAGTATAAAGTGTCAGGGTGAGGGATTTGCTGCTGAATTGGGCTTAGCTGGTTCCTGTAGTGTTGTATACTCCCCTGCCAGAGAGATTCTCCCCTTTTTTGTGTACAGGTCAACTATGTTTACCCTCCAGCCACCACGTACACATAAACACACACTCACACACATATTTTGACAAACTGCAAACACCTTCACCGATCTTCGACAGGAACACACTGTGTTGTTAATAAAAATCTACTAAGTCATTAAAATGGGTCAGTGTGGCCTTTCCTCGTATGTAACCAGCGTGACCTGACAGTACTCAAGCCTAATCCGAGCGCTATCTCAGGGAAGCAGACAGACTGCGGATCCTCGTAGCGTAGCACTGCCATCTTTTTCTGGTCATTACCGGCGCTAGGCCTCTCAACACAGACAGAAGCAATGAAGGAGAACCTCAATAAATGATCAGTGTGTACTGCCAGTACCAACACATGCAGCATCTGCTGGTTCCCTGTTGCCTAAAGACGAACTTCCCATCTTCCTCCTTCTTTGATTGTACAGCTTACATCCCATTATACGTTTCCAGATAAGGGCATAAAGTTTCCAGATATGCCAAGTAGCACGTGAATGAGTCTGTCCAGTCTAATGATGTAAATTTAGTTAAGGAAAGGGTTGATTTCCTAGGCCTCGAGGGCAGCAGAAGCCCACCTCTTCTAAATCCCCAAAGGGATAAATGAGGCCCATTATGTGATGGAGTTTGTAATGATGCTTTTGATTAGTGAGTTGTCAGGACATATTGGCCTTATGCTCATCACTGTGTTGTTTAGCACTTTAAGGCCCCCATAAAGATGAGTATTTCTTTTTTTCCCCCCCTTTTTTTTGAGGAAAGATGAAAAAGCAGGAGGCATGTGCCTAATGAAGTCTCAGGCTTATAGCCCCTCTCATGACAGGATAATTACACCAAATGCTTCCAGCAAACACTTCAAAGGACACTTCATCCCTCTGCCAACACTATGCAACACATCTCACCAATCAAGATGGCCTGACCTAAATCAGGTTCCCCTGTCTGTAATATCTCCTGCCTAAACCCTGGACCTCTGTATTAATATTATGTTTAATATACTTGACTAGTACAATAAGCATTACAATAATTAGACTTACTGATGTTGCTCCAGAAACATTAAAAATACCTCCATTAGTTCAAGGATGTTACATGTGCTAAGAGGCTTTATCAGAGTGGAGAGTTTTCTGATGATTATGTAACATGGAAAAGAACTTATGTTCATACATGATTGGGAAAGGGAATTAAAGGGTGTTTTTTACTGACTTTCACCAGGGTATCGTAACAAAGTGCAGTATGTTTTACTTTCTTTCCAGTGGCAAAGTGGAGAAGTACAAATGTGTTTGCCTGAAATGATGCTGGATGATGCAAAAATGAACATTTGCTCCACAAATCTGTCCAGATCTCTCACATAATGTGCAACAGGATTTCAAGCCAACAGTTTTGTTGTATTTTTAAGCATGTAACAGGAAATCTAAAAAAAAAAAAAACCTCCAAAGATGCTATTTGATCCAATTCTGAATAAAATAAAATGTCCTGAAGAGATTACCCACATTTAAATCACTGGACATTGGATTTTTTTTTTTTCTACACTAAATATGTTCTTTCAGAATAAGTCATGGAGTGTGAATTTGCTTCTGCAGATTAAGATACATCATCATCATTTCACCAACCCAATGTGAGTGGTCTAGGCTACCCTGTACATTTATGTTCATCACAGTAGAAAGGGTTTGCAAAACTGCAGGAGCTAAATACATGTAAACAATATTTGGTAATGTTTTACTTTAATGTCAGCATGCAAGGCCATTTTGATAATTGCTCGGGCTTCCTGACTGGCGTACACCGCTTCCAGCGTTAGAAGTGCCGCACAGGAGCTCACTACAAATCCATTGTGACATGTTGAGGAAGAAATAACACTTATATGTGTCTGAATGGCTCCACTGAACACATTTCAAATTTTCCCATGAAAAAAGCCAATCCACGATAGTCGCTAGATGCTGCATAATTAACAAACAAACACTGCAAACTTCTCTCAGTCTGCACTGAAAATGGCTCCTGGAAGAACGGGTGGCACAGGAACAGATGGAGAGGGGCCACTTGAACACAGTGTAATGAAGCGATCCACACAAAATTCACTCATACTGCGTGCATTTCAAATGAACCCAGTGAGGGTGTTATGTCTCATTTATTTTGGTAACTTACACCTGATAGTTGTTTCTTTTGGTTTTGTTTTTTACATATACAAACTACATTGTAACAGATGTCATATTTCAACTGTACTTATTTGTTGATAAATATTCCAAAAGGTAACACAGGATCAGGTTGGAAAATATGATTCACTGTCTGTTAGAATTCATACACACGTTAACAATATACTTTTGCATCATTTATAAGACTTGCACAGGATGGTAATATCCATCTGTTTAGTCAACACAAAATAACTTCATGCAAAAAAAGCATTATAATGCAAACTAAATAAACTTTGACTATTAAACATATGTTTAATGAGTTACTATAATATCTGGTAAATATCATCCTTCTCACTGAAAATGTAAGTTTTGCTAAATATTTTTTTCAAAAATTAACAGAAAATTGCACATCAGTAGAAGTCCTACACTTTTGCTCCTTTACATTTTCATAAATCATAACTCATAAATTTCAGTGACTTTCACTAAACTCCATATATATATACATATACACATATACACACACACACACACACACATACTACACCATGTTCGTATATAATGAACATTTCTGGGACATGCATCAACAGCAGAGGAGTTCCCCCTGCAGTTCATCTTAAATATTAACATGTCAAAGATATTCATGTGAGCTGTCAATAATACAATACACATGGAATCAATAAAAGTTTCAAGGCTAACTTTTCTTTTTTAGTGAGGTTTGAAGAAAGCATATGGTTACCTGTGGTTTAAAATGAGTATTTATAATCAGAATATGAAAAATCATTCAGAAATCTAGAGGTAGAATATAATAAAGAAACCAAGATGATGATGATGATGAAGAAAGGTCAATATAGAATAAAATTAGAAAAGAAAATTCTGAAACGTTTTAATGTCAGTGTAAAAAGACCTAACCCTTAAGACAAAATACATTGTTTATTGCAATGCCATTTCTTACAGTACATACCCATGTCATAATATAATTTTATATTAAATATCACTGCTTTAAACATTTCATTTAGTTGTTTCATTGTTTATTTCAATATAACGTCACATGTTGTTGTTTTGTATCCTGGCCCTGTTTTCACACCCACACCAATTTATCCATACAGTACAGTGGTTTCCAACTGTTTTTTGGCTCATGACCCCATTTTAACATCACTGTCAACCCCACACATTCAAAATGGAGACTTTTTTTTTTTTTGCTAAAATGTATTATTTTTCAACAGTATCAGTGACAAAGGGCATCCCTGGCAGAGTCCAACTCTCACCAGAAACGAGTCTGACTTATTGCCAGAGATGCGACCAAGCTCTGGCACCAGTCATACAGGGACCGGACAGCCCTTATCAGGGAGTCCACTACCCCAAACTCCCAGAGCACCCCCCACAGGACCCCCCCCGAGGGACACGGTCTGCTATTTGCAGATGACGTTGTCCTGTCAGCTTCATCGGGCCGTGACGTCCAGGGACAGTTCGCTACCGAGTGTGAAGCGGCTGAGATGAGAATCAGCACCTCCAAATCTGAGGCCATGGTCATCAACCGGAAAAGGGTGGACTGCACCCTCCGGGTCGGGGAGGAGATACTGCCCCAACTGGAGGAGTTTAAGTATCTCGGGGTCTCATTCACGAGTGAGGGAAGGATGGAACGGGAGATCGACAGGAGGATTGGTGCGGCGTCAGCAGTAATGCGGGCTCTACGCCGGTCCGTCATCGGAAAGAGGGAGCTGAGCTGGAAGGCGAAGCTCTCTGTCTACTGGTTGATCTACGTTCCTACCCTCACCTATGGTCACGAGCTTTGGGTAGTGACCGAAAGAATGAGATTGTGAATACAAAGCGGCTGAAATGAGCTTTCTCCGCAGGGTGTCCTTAGAGATAGGGTGAGAAGCTCAGTCATCTGGGAGGGGCTCAGAGTAGAACCGCTGCTCCTTCACGTTGAGAGGAGCCAGATGAGGTGGCTGGTTAGGATGCCCCCTGGACGCCTCCCTGTTGAGGTCTTCAGGGCATGTCCCACCGGCAGGAGGCCCTGGGGAAGACCTAGGACACGCTGGAGAGACTATGTCTCTGGGCTGGCCTGGGAACGCCTCGGGATCCCACTGGATAAGCTGGACGAAGTGGCCGGGGAGAGAGAAGTCTGAGACTCCCTGCTTTGGCAGCTGCCCCTACGACCCGACCCCAGATAAGCGGCAGAAAATGGATGGATGGATTATTTTTGATCATGTAATAGTTTGCTATACTATGATGCAAACAAACAATAATTTTAGACATTTAGTCTATAAAATGTATATTATTATGAACGGAGGCAGAAAAGCCAAGCTGAGATTACTGCAAAACGGGAGGATTTTATTTTGCTTGGTTAGGAAATTAATACTGAACAAATAATAACTGAACTATGAATTATGAAAGAGCTGCAGCATCTGAAAGATAGACTGAACATAAACAGAACCACAGTGCTTCAGTTTTGGCTCAGTTTGTCATGCGTTTTTTTTTTTCTGTATTGGGATTGTCTCTGTCTACTCACCATATATTTTTTATTAGTAAGTTTGTTTATTTATTTTTTATTTTTTTAATAGAAATTTCAGACGACCCAATTTGAATTCCAGGTGACCGCATGTAACGTCATGACCCCAAGGTTGAAAAACACAGATATAGCGTATAATAAATTACAGTACACATAAAAGCCATTACATATTTATTACCATCTAACTACAAAGAAAATGAAGTAGTTTTAGTGAATAGCATGATCTAGTCCATAAAGGATAAGTAACATGACTGTAGAAGTTTAAAATAATATGATAATGATCACACAAACTGGGATATAGAACAACAGTTTTTAAAATACTGTCTCCATAGTGAAGAAGAACGTTGTTTATACGGTCCATACAGAGCAATACATGATGGTATTTTTTTTCTTTTTCACTGCACACTATCTGCCAACAGCCACAAGTTAACTGTGGCCGCAGCACCTGATCAACACAGAGTTCAGTCATTTCAGACCTCTCAGAGGTGCTTTAAAAGAGAGGCTGGCTTGGCAGCATCAGGTGACAGTTTATTACTGTACCTCAACACCTGTCTGAAATGATTGGACTGGGTAATTGAGGGTCAGAGTAAAAGAGGGCACTTGAAGTCTTGTCTGTGACAGCAAGGTACAGTGATGGGAAAGACAGGCACGGATAATATAACATGAAGTGATGGTCAGTAATGTAAAAACCCTCCTAAAAGCCTCTTTTTATATGGAGTGCTGATGTTTTGGGAAATAGCTTCAGTACTGTCCACTATCATTACAAGAGTCCTTCTCTGCAATATTCAGCTCCACATTATTTATTTTCAGTGCTTACGTGTTCCTCCAAGTGAATGACTATCAACCGTTAACACAGGCCGAGGCTTCGGTTACAGAATTTGATCGTTTACAGAAGCAAATAAACAAAGTCAAAAACACTGCTTACTTTGTATGTTCCCAGCAGGACACAGTTTAAGTCATCCAATAAAAGGACGGTTTATAATGTGTGTCATCACTGAGGGCTCTACCAAGTCAACCCACTCAGGTGTTTTAATTATTCAGGCTTATTAGACTTATATTCACAGGGCTATTAAGTGTTGGCACAGTAAACATAAGCAAGTTATTGCATAGGGAATGAGCATTGGACTAATTCTGTTTACTCATGCAGTGTTTGATTAATTTTCTGCTCTTAAATGACTTGTTTTCCTTGTTGCTTGACGGGACCTACTATACGATAACGCCAAAAAGACATCTGGTATCTGTACCCCTGATGTATGTGTATGAAGGAGTCCTTCTGTTTCATTGTAAAGTCTCATGATTAATTTTTTTACTTTTCACTTTATGTATTTTAGCAAAACATTTTCTGTTTCAACTACACTGTGCACATTGTAGATGAATTGTTCATGATGGATTCATTCATCCTTCGTGCTAAAGCAGTCTGCTCGGCCAGTTCACTTCACAACTCCATTTCGCATTCTCTGACTGGAAGAAAAAGCAGAGACTAGCATTCATTGTTGGTGCATCCAACATGTGCTGTATTGTGACCTAGAAAGAGACAGAGACAGTTATCAAGCTAAATTAGCCTACATACTGCAGGCAGGGGTCAGACTAACCAGCAATTGAGCTTACCATTAAGAAATACAGATGCATTTTAAAATGGAAAATAACCAGGGTCAGGATCTAATGTAGATGTGAAGGGATACTCAGGAAGTGTTTGGCAACCACAAGTGCTATTTTTTTCTATAATTAAGCAAAGCTTTGTATTTGAGGGTCAGCCATTTTAAATGCAAATGTAATGAAAACTGTACCTGTGTCATTTTGAGCTTGTGAAATAGACATAATTTTCTTACAGTCTGATTAAATAATGTTCCATTCTGTAGTCACTTAATCGGGTAACAAAAGCTGCTCAGCCTCCTCTAGCCCTAATGGCATCTTATATTAACAACTATATGAGCTGATATTCAGAAAATCACTCTGTAAACAGCTTGAACAATGGACGGATTAGTGGATGTATACAACCCAATTCCTTTTGGGCAGTGAGCCAATAGAGAAGCACAGTCCAGGTACTTGTGATGTGTTCATGGTACAACTGGAAGATCAGCAGAGAAGCTCAATGATACATATATATTTAGAATAAAATATGTGGTTTGACTACAGTAAAATTACAATTAGTACATTTTAGTTAAGAAAATAAAACAACTCCTTGAAGTCACTTTTACAAAGATTTCATGTAATTATTTTGCCGACAAACCTGTGTTACATTAAAACCATCTCAATATTTGCAAACGTTTGTTAACTTGTAAAAGTCAGCTGCTGTGTTTGCAGCGTTGCCCACCTGAGCTTCTGCTGAGCACATGAGCACCATGACACCCATACTTATTCAGTATGTTTGCATACAGTCGTGTAACCAGGTGCAGCTTTACAAAACAAAGTATGAGTGCTAAAGTTGAACAGAAAGGGAATTAGGACTTTGCAGGGATAAGACTGTGTATTGTTGATACAAATGTTCTCATTTGTAGTCGTAAGAGCCAGAACGCAAACACTGCAAATAATTATAGAGGCAGAAAAAAGGGATCATTTTCCCCACAAATCTCAGGATAGAAATGCACTATTCAGTTGCAATTATGTTGTAAAGCCATATGCATGTACTACAAACTTTTTGGAGTTCAAAACACTAGGATTAATTGCTGAATGGCTTGGGGGGGAAAGTATCATTTACACGGTACATGAATGCTGAGTGTTTTCATTTTACAATAGATTGTTGTTGAGAGCAAAACATGCTGATTGAAGGTGCTAAAATGTCAAGTATAGAAGGCCTGGATTTTTCGTGTTCTGCTGAAGTGCTTTGTATTCATTAAACACTCAACACTGTGGCTGCTGATGACAGAGGGAGCCAGGTTCATTCTGAAGCAAAAGTAAAATGAAATGCTTTGCAGAGCATGGACGTCACACATCACATAGCTTTAGAACAACAACAGAGGGTAGTTTGTAGCATCACAAGCACTGACTGAAGTGTTTATGCCTAAATCATGGTATATGTTGGATGTATATGGGTTGAACCATTGACACAAAATGAAGTACGCTCTAGACTGAAAACATTCAGCCCTTGCTGTTTGAACACATCTAAGAGGCTTCTTCCTCTCAGAGCCACAGAAGCCTCTTTGATGAGGCACGACACGTCTTTAGTGCTACAGCCTCATTTTAGTGGATATGCAACTCTGTCTTGAAATAACATAAAGCTAATTTACAACACCTGCCTACTGAAGGCCTTAACCGAAATCAAAACAATTTTAAAACCAGGAACAAACAATTAAGGATTGCTGGATTAAAAGTAGCGTCATGGAAATCTGTAGAAGCAAACCCAGATCTAGTGGCAGCTGTGAGTAAATGTTAGCTTCCAGTGAAAGCGCCTGCAGTGATAAATATGTGGGATGTAATGCATCTGGACATTACATATAATCTGTTATCCAGGACATATTTACACAGCTGTGGTTTAAAGACTTTTGTTTTCTTCACACCATTATCGTCAGAATGATTTTATACATTTATAAAGAAAATTTCACATATTTCATATAAGAGACTTTCTACAAAAATGTGAATCAACACATTATTTAAGATAAGGAAATGTAATGCCTTTACACTAGACCATGAATGATGCTGGCATGTTCAAACAGCAAATAGACCTGTGAAATTCTCATACACCAATGCTTTTTCTTTCCAAGTTTCTAAGTTTTCACACCACTGAACATTTGTGTGATTTGTACAGGGATAAAAATAGATGCAAACAACCACCTGCACTGACTTCAGTGAGGGATCTTAAATAACTAAAGAGTAACTGTGAGAGTATTTTTTAATGTTTGGTACATAATCTTATAGGATAATTCTGCCTGACTCTTGTGGAGCTGACGTGTGTGCCTCTAATCACCTAATGTGGACATAACCTTGGCTGATGGATCTTATTTATTTATTTGGTGACAGATTCTCTAACATATTCCATATTTTGTAAAGGAGTTCTATGACTGATGCAGGTGACTGAACACAGATTGAAATAAATAGTAAAAATAGAATTGTAATCTAGCCATCGAGTTGTTGGACTTTTCACTGCTGTATTTTGTCATCTTAGAAAAACAAATAAGTGTTTTTCTACTCCTAAGATGCTTCACTAATGTCATATTCATATTGAACATTCATATGTAAACCTAATATTTGCTACTTTTAACCCATAAAGACCCAGTGCTACTTTTATGGCAGTTGCCAAATGACTTTTTCTCTCTATTTAACATTTAAGCAATTTATCAGTATTTATTGGAATATTATCTTCTGAATTTAGCATTTTTCAGAGTAAATCATTTTTTTTTCTTGTCTTTAATTAAATGATCAAGTGGATGTTTACAAAAACACAGAGTAAATCCAAAGGTTATTCTATCAAACCTGAGAAAATGAAGAAAAAGCAACTTTTCCAGCAAATCTATCAGTTACTGAATATAAAGCAAGTGTTTACATCCACTGTCATTTGTCAAACTCTATGGGTTTTACTGGTCAATGAATGTTGTAGAAGATGACAATGTTTCTGTGTTCACAACGAAGCCTCTGAACGTCCAAATGGGTCATATCTGATGACCATGAAAAGACACCAATTATTTGCATGTACTGATAGCCTCCTGACACCCAGAAAAGTACAAGTTTTATCTTTTTTTTTTTTACATTAAATAATTGCCTTATTTGGAAACAATGTGATGCAACTGCTTTTTCAGATGCATTTTTTTTTTTTTTTTTTTTTTAAACTTTTTATGAAATGTCCATTGTGATGGGTAGTGTTTTTTTTTTCTAATAAAACTGTGAAACTCTTGTTCCCTACAGAGGACAAAAAATGCATTGCTGGGTCTCAAGAGGATATAATTTGTGGATCCACAGTAAATATTTTAGATTGGTAGATGCTTTTGATTACCGGTGGATGTTTGGGTCTTTATGAGTTAAGGTCATTTAAATCCAGCCACAGATGGATGAACTTGGAACATGATCTCATTGGCTCTTCTTTCTTTCCTCATTCTGTTACAGGTGGTGGGTCAGATCGATAAACTAACGTCAGACTTTGACTTTGACCTGGAGCCAGATGATTGGACGGTGGCCACAGCCAGCAGCACGTCCAGCAGTGAGAGGGGTCTGGGAGAGGCCTTCAGGCTGGACTTCCTCAATGCAGATGTGCTTTCTGATAGCTGGGAGTTCTGCAGCTACCTGGAGGCAGCTGGAGTCGCTGCTCGCAGACCTGGTGAGCAACCAGGAGATTCAAGACCAGAGCTGGGCCGTGGGACAATCCCCACACAGACGCAGACCCCCACCCCGCCCCCCACCACTGCCTCAGTCTACTCCCAGATGAACGGCGGGCTGCCCATCCCCAACGGGCCCCGCATTATTACTCCAGATTCATCCAGCGAGGAGGCCAGCAGCTCCACGCACAGCCACAAAACTTCCCGTACCTCCGGCACAAGAGAAAGGGTTCGCTTTAGTGACAAAATTCTGTACCATGCGTTGTGCTGTGATGATGACGAAGAGGAGGAGGAGCAAGAGGAGTTACAGGAGGACAAGAGTGGCTGTGCTACGCCAGACAGCGACAGCGAGCCTAGTCTCCTGGCCAGCTCGGTCGTCCCCAAACGTTCTTCCTCTGAGCACTCACTCCTCCATAACTGTCTGGACCCTTCCTATGTGTCCTCCCCAGTGAAAGGAACGACAGGAGCTCACACACTACCCAGGAAAGGTCTCTTAAACCCCAGCTGCCGCAAAAAACTGTTACGAAATAGCAGCACACAAACTGTCTCTGACAAGAGCACCCAAACTGTACTGCCCTATATTCCAACCAAACAGAAAACAAAGGACCACTGAGAAAGCCCTAACTTTATCATAAATTTCATGAAGAGAACTGTGCATTATTTAATATTAAATACATAGCTCATAGATTAATACACAAATAAATTAATTACTAAATAAATAAATGATATATGGGAAATCACTCGACTACCTAAAGTCATTCTAAGGCTCAGGGAAAACACAACGAAATAAAGCAAAGCCGATTATGTTATGGTGAATGTTACTGGTGGACCAAAAGGTTAGTGCCTGTTCTAATGTTAGAATTAGTTCCCTGAATGGATTCCCTGTGTATAATCATTTGAAAGTATATCGGATTGCAAAAGCAATCATTTTTACAAGAAAATTGGAAAATATGAAAATGAGACGGGATCCTTTCCCTCCTGCTAAAATAGTACAAGTCACAAAAAAAAAGAGCATATGCTTGTTCCTATAATGTGAATACAAAACGGTGCACATTCTGTACTCTGATTCTGTATAAACATTGTCTTTTTTCATGTTCCAGTTATTTCAAATGTCAAGGGAATTATTGCTTTCAGTGGGGAAATGTATCTAGATGCACATGTCAAGCCTCTTCCTCTCTTTGATGTCAACAAACAACTTTGAGCTTAGAGCAGGAAACAAACAGTATTTACCTCCTCTTGATTTTATAAATAAGCTTAGTGATCTTTTCTTAATCTGAAATGGAGGTTAAAATATCAAGTGGCAGTAAAAAAAAAAAAAAAAGATAGATGGATAGATGGATAAATGAAACTCCAGAATGTGCAGTCCACTAAGTGACATTTCCTTTTTTTTTTTCTCTCTCTGGCTGGTGACGTCATTAGATTAGCAGTCCACAAAAACTGCTATAGGTTTTGTCTCTCCATTCAGTTTCCCAGTGGGGAATTGAACTCCGTAGAGCAGCATTTTATTCACAGTGCTAACGCCAATAGCCATTCCTGATCAATATGTTAGAGGGAGGTTGCAGTGAGAGGCCTCTCTGCTGAGCACGCATGCCATTCTCCTGGGATCTGTGAACAAAAACTCACAGTCAGACCTATTTACTTACACTGAGTGGAACAAAAATTAGAAATGTGGCCCTAAAGAAATGACATTTCAAAAATATGTGTCCAAGAGCGAAAGCTGATGGTGGAAACAGAGAATGTCCCTGTTCAAAGATTTCTTTTACTAAGCAATAATCCACCCTGGGGATTGGCTTTGTGAGCCTCGTCCCCCGGTCCCTTTGACCTTACTTTCCTAATGTTATGTTTTCTGGTTTGAAAAAAAAAGATAAAAAGTAAAATGCCATAGTCTTCAAGGGGAAAATTCTGGCTAACTCCTGTGAAGTTGACCTTTGTGCCTCTGATTACCTAATGTGGACCTAACCTTGCACAGTAGATGGTTGATGGAAGTTATTTATTTCTGTGGTGAAAGATTCTCTTCCACACTGTAGTACTCAAATAACAGATCCAATGCTTCCATGTTTTTGTAAGGGAGTTTTATGAATGATGCAGGTAACTGAGCACACATTGAAATACTGTAAAATATTAATGTAATCAAGCCATCTTGTTGTTGGGCTTTCCACTGCTGTATTTTTTCATCTTAGAGAAACAATTATTTTTCTATTCCTAAGATGTCATATTCATAATGTACATTCAAATATAGCATTAATACTTGACTACAAAAACAAAACAAAATAACAGAGCAATTTATTGTTAAAAATGTGACATAATATTACTCAAATAATTACTAAATCACACTACAAAGGTGAAAAGGAGGTATAAAATGCATCAGTGTTGGCACTGAATGAATATGGGATATTATGTTTTTCCCACTTCTATAAGATTTCCCAGACATCACATGTGCCCAACTCTGGTCATTAACACTGTAGATTATTTAGCTGATGTTTAGTAACACATCCATAACCATCCACCACTTTGTTTTTGTTTGTGTGTTCACATATAATAGTTATTACATAGCACACAGCTTAGGGGAATTAGAGCAGAGTTGTTAAGGCAGCACTAAGCCTCAGGAGCCTGATATAAGGGAAGCAGAGTGAGCACTTTTACTCCACCAGAATGGTAGAAACCACACAAGCATCAATTAGCCTGAAGCTGATGTGTTACACATGCATATAGTTATTTTTCTGAATTCAATATTTCTTCAGTGGTAACATTTTCTTTTGTCTTGTTCTTGCTCAGTAAATCCCAAGTATCTGTGTCGGTAAAAAAAAAAAAAAAAAAAAGCATCGAGGAGAGATCAGTGGCTTACTCCTCACAGCACTGACTGCCATTTCCCCACTAGACTGGGGCCCAACAGGTCGTTTCCACCATTAGCATAAACAAACAAAGCTATACCGCTACACAGGCAAAGTATCAACTACAGGGAAACAACCATACCCTTATTGTGAAGCATGTACACCGCCAGATATTACAACAGGAGAGGGACTTTTTTTTTTCCCCATTCCATCAGAGCCTAAAGATTTTATACATCATATCTGCAATGAAATCAACTTTTCAAATATAGAGCTGTTTGGCACCGGAGCAGAATACATTATCATTGGGGGCAGATTTGAGATATTTGGACAAAACATTAGCAACGTCTCTTTTGCCAACAGGCTCATTATTCATCTCTAATAGGGCAGAGCTTTGTCCTCGGTTCTCTGTAGGACAAGGATGGGAGGCATTCAAAGGTTATGAAAACCTGAGCACACTGATGCCAAATCATCTGCCTACCACGAAGACCATTCTGTGTTGCCACTGCATACAAAACAGATGTTTTGTGTTTGTGTATATGTGCTTATGTGTGTGTCCTCTCATGTCTGTATATTCACTGCCTTTGTGCCCACACATTGCGTGAGGAGATATGAGATATTTTCTGAATTATGCATTGCCTTGTGTTTAATTTCATATTTCAGTGTCACAGCAATTAATGGAGATCAATACAAACAGCGGCCACACATCCCTCTGGAAGTCATTTTACCGTACTTGTCTATAAGACAAGATTCAACAAAATCTCTTTTAGATGACTGCAAAATGAGTCATGCCATCTGTGTTTTGACATCAGCAGTGGGTATGAATTAGTTCACATCCCTAATCAATCCTCTAATCACTGCCAGCAGGACACTCTCTGTTGAGTGACTGACAAATGGTGTAGAGCAGAACTACTTTCAGAAGGTGATTGTGACACTAATGCAAAGGGAAATAATAAAAAAACAACACACATACAAACCCCCAGCCCTTTTTGCCCACCTTTCATATATAATTACCACACTTCACTCCCACTGGCACTGGCCTCCATCAGTGAGTGGAGGAAAATAGATGACAGATCTCTGTTTTTTCTGCTGATTGGGAAGGGTCCATGAAGCGGAGCGCTCAATGTAGGCTCACTGATTACTATGGATTGTCTAACGGCCAGGGCTACCTAGGGTTGATTTGTTTCATCTTTGTGCCATTTATATCATGCCGCTACTGGAACAAACAATTTCTTTTCCATCTTCCTCTTCTTCCTTTACCTGCAACCTTTGCTCCTCTCACACTCCTTTTCTTTTAATACATATCTAAATAGGCCAGTCAGTCACTGCATATCATTTACTGAGCTCTGACACATATGGGGTGATCATTTAGTGGATCAGGATTTGGCCAAAGGAGTACAAGTTATATAGTAAAAATAATAAACCTTTTATGGTGGCAAATTACAGTTTCAGCTCTAGCAAATTAAAGTGAAGCTATGAGATCAGTGCTCCTTATGAGACAGTCAGCAACATTGGAACAGTGTGTGGAATTCCAGGTGAACTGAATAATTGGCACATGGTTGTATGGCCAATTATGGTCCTCATGGGGACTTGTGGGTTTTTACATCAACAAATTGAGTCACAATGGTGTAAAGGGTCTATATGGTGTTTTGTCTGACTTAACCACAGAATGACTGCAAGTACCTGAGGGATGAGTGGACAAGGCTACGTCAACCATCAGCCCTGATCTGAATGGGCCAAGGGAGTGATTAATGAAGAGCCATGCAAAAGCCGCAGATAAGATTAGACCTTCACAGGTGATGAAGGACAGGGCCTGTGGCTTTAGGTGGGGGGCTGGGTGGGTTTTGGACAACACCGCCTTCAGATGTCTTGGTGCACCATAATTAACGTTAATGAAAACTCTGCCACTTTCACGCCACAGGTCTGTGATTGAATGGTGTGCCAAGCAAGACAAAGAAAGGTAATAGGAGGTGATAATGATTTCATGATAGGTCAAAGAGAAGGCGACCATAAGGCCTTGATCAAATAAAGCTAGCAACTCATTTTTAGTGTCTATATTGGACCTTGTGCGGGGAATACTGTATTAGGACAAGTGAGATAGGACTTAAAACGTGTGCATGCGGCACGTTTCTGTTAAAATTTGTCACTTTCACTCACTATAAAAATTCCGTAGCTAAAACTGGCTCAGGCAGAAGTGCTTCCATTAGCATTTGAACTAAAAAAAACAAACAAAAACAAAACATTCATCGTTGTTCATTGATGACTAGACATCTACACCAAGTGAAAAAGACATAGAACAACAGTGATATGATTTTATGATGCGGTGCACTTCAGAACAACTGATCGTCACACCCATAGAAAAGAAAGTACTTACCATTTTCATCACATTATCTGACTGATAATTGGAATATCTCCCAATGTAAACTTAAAATGTGGCATGATCAAGCACAGCAGAACCATTTCCAAAGCAATTTCTGTGAGTGAAAAACAGAGACAGGGAGAGAAATGATTGCAGCTGAAATGCTATGAGTCCTCAAATTGAACCAGCATAGAAATGTAACCTTGTTGCATACTGCATTAAATTGCACACAAATGGTGTGTGTAATGACATGCTCAGCTGAGCGAGGAATACATCAAGAGACAATTGAATCGGTCCAGAAAAATACACTACACAATTACAGGAAACATCATTGACACAGTCTGCTGGAAAGGAAGAAGCGTGTTTCAGAGAGTAGCGTGATCACAAAATATTCAATATAAGTTGCTGGTGAGTTGCGCAAGGAAAGAGTCAATTAGCGAAAGGAGCAATTGAATAGATTAATATTTGGAGTATGGATTATTCAATAGAAACCCAGCTCTCTTCATGTACAACCAACTCTGACAACACATGGTGGAAGTCAAAGAAAAGCCAGCAGCAGTCTTTTACAGAGAGCCCCAGGTTGGCAGCTTGTCAGCATTTCTATGGCATTTTACAGGTAAAGGCCAAGAAGGCAGGGAATTGCTGACAGCATAGTAAGACCAACAAATAAGAGTTAAATGATGATAAGACAGGTGCAATGTACAAAGCTAGTTCCCAAGTGCCCCTTATTTCACCTTACAAAGGGCTTTCCCCATCGCTCATATTTACTACTTTCTACACCCTAATTCCACTCTCTTCCTCACACAAGCACACTGGTCGGTCGTCTCTCCTCTTTCCAATGCACTCGTCTCCCCTGGTTTTAATGAGCTCTCCACTCTTGCCCACAAGGCTGTGACTGAGGTCTTCATCAAAGACACCACATTTCTTAAGGTGCCAAGGACAGGTAAGAGTCATCCTTTCACAACTTCAGTACAAAACAGAATGAAAGGGAATAAGTAGGAGTTGTGTTGGTTAGAGCAACTTTTGCAAACAGCCCACTGAACCTTTAAACATACTCTGGTTGTAGTAATTATCACTGTGCTTAGTTTGCAGGATTATTATTATTTATTAATTTTTCTTTTTTTTTTTCCCCTCTCTCTCTACTTCAAATGCTTCCTCTGTACTCTGAGGATAAAGTGGGTCAGAAGACAGAGAAGGGTGCCTGAATGTTGTGTTACGCTGCTGTGCATTTCCAATACATTATAGCGCTGATCATTCTCAAATGACTGCAATTAGTCAAATGTCAGGCTCAGTTTGCGCCCTCATGGTGGCTTGCTGACAAAGTTGCTCAGAGGTATGTCAAAAGATTAATAGCTGTGGGGTTTCATTAAGTCAGGTGCTTGAAAGAAACAAGCAGAATAAACACATTAATTAAGACTTCACTTCTTTCCCTCAAGTTCTCTCCACAAAACACGATAACACTGATAAAATTTCTAAATAATAAAAAATAATGAATATTTTCCTTACATATGTCACACCTTGTTCATATTTTGCAAGTATGTTTAGCAGATGTTTATGTGTAGTTTTAATTTAAATCATTTATCAACCATCCAGCCTGTCTCCCTACTTCAGTATGTACAGATGAGAGACCAATAAAGTGTTAGAAATGCATTGTGCAATTACAGACCTGTGCAACAATGCCCCAAAGATAATCTATCATCCAATCATTCACCTAAATATCAATAGTGCAATTGCTTGGCTTTGTTGTCCTCAAAGGATAGGCCTACATACTATATTAGTCAAATGTTGTCTAATGCATCATAACATTCTAAACACTTTACATTGAACTATTTCTTTTCTTTTCATTACAGTACTAAACCACATTATTTGCCCAAGGTGTGGGGAGAAGGTGTAAATAAAGAATGTGGTACTGTTAGCGCAGTGGCACATTATACAAGAAACCTACATACTTTCCGATTACAATTGATCCTGAGGCAGAAAAAGGTCTGTAATGTAGCTTGGATAAAAAACACTCAGGCTGCAGTTTTAAGTTATGGCATCTCAGCCTTGTCCAAGTGGTCAATCAATGTTCTCTTTTACCTCTGTCCTTAGTGCATCAGCATGGGCTATAAAGCCTGGAAAGCACAGCCATTAAAGGGCTATGCAGGCCCTTTGCTGGCCTGGCAATCTGGCAGGGGTTTCTGGCACCCTCAGTGTCGGACCAGGACTTTAAGAGCATGTAAAATATAAATCTCCAAGCTGACAGACCGCTCTATGCTGTCTCCAGATAGGATTTATCACCTTACACACAGCTATAAGACGCCTGCTGTAGACAAATACCACTGCTAGAAAGCAAATTAGACAGAGCTAGCTTTTCACCTGTAGAACATATACTAACTGTTCTACCTGTCATAACCTACACTGTGAATTTGCAGGGGGAGAAAAAATAACCAAATAAATATTTTCAACAATGCCTAGTCTAAACCAAAAAAAAATCTATCTTTTACAAAACACATCAACAGAAGTCAGTTATGAAATCCTGACTCTTGAGAAGTCGCACCTACTTTACACTGAGACATTTTCTTTCACCTGCACTGGTTTGGTATTTTGGTGACTCATGTTGCCGCAAAGAATAAAGAAGTGCAGGAGGAGGTATCTTTATATGGCAAAACACTGCAATTTCAGTGTTATTGATGACTGCACTTTATATTGCCTGCCACACACCTGCTTGAGTCAGGTCAACAGCCAAATGTGTAAGGTGCACCTGTGTTTAGAGCTATTTTCATAACTTCAGTAGGCAGAGGACCACCCACAGACTTTCTAAAATTATACAAACACTTCTGAAGTATGCCAGCTTCTTTGATTTTAGTACAGCAGTAATGGAGCTGCACAATTAATCGACTCTCAATTGCAATCAGAGAATCCATGTGTGCAATTATAAAGGTGATTTAATAGCAGATATGGAAATAAAACAAACAGCATCTTTTCTACAGTGATATTTTGATGAGAAAGGTAGAGTGTAAAACCTTCAAAATTAAAATTTTCTCATAATAGGCTAGTTATTGCCCCCCCCCCCAACACACACACACACAAAGGAAAGGCAAAACGTATTGTTTTTAGTTGAGTTTGTTTGGTTCTTAGTTTCTTTGATTGTTAACACTTTAGTACCAAAACTATTGGTTGAATTCATACCAAATTGTGATTATAGATTACCAGCAACCCAGAATAGATATGATTACATTTTGTATGTCAAAGTTCAGATTTTTTCTAAATTTCTAAAATCTTTTTTCTCCTTCCATTTACTCATACTGGGTGAAATTTCAAATGTCTATAAAAACATAAATTTTGTTTCCATTTACTCCAAACTTGCCACATTGATATATTGACATCAGCACATGCATAGACATGATGAGCTGGATCGATGCCAAAATACATGTGAGGAGCGGGGTTTGTTTAAAAGGGTCATTTGTCCATCTCTCTTGATGAGCAACCAGGTGTTATTAAAACACTACACACAATAATCCTAATATGACCCTCAATGAGCCCTCAATGTTACATTACACCTGCAGAAACAGAAAAAATGTAATTAGACTGTATATCAGTTGTAGTTTCTCTTTTATGAGACATTTTTCCTGATAAATGAATGTATTTTTACAAAATGAAGGTAAGTATGAAAACGTGCTGTGTGTGTGTGTTTTAGACAAAATAACAGCAATTTGGTTAAATGATGGTCAAAATTTTAATACATTTGAGATGCTACCTGGTAAAGTACTTGGTAACAACTTTTAATGCAATTACTATAATAATTCTATAATTGTATCAAGGTGAAGTTCATCTGCAAAATCTCTAAACTCCTGAACACGTATAACACATAATTTGACTCCACTTAGCATGCTGTTGGAGTCTCGGGGTCCTCCTTCCTTGAAAAAAGACAGAGGATTTTCCAGGGTAGTAACCACTGAGAATTTAGTTTTTGTGGATCAATACTGCATAATGGCAAAGTGCATTAAATGACAAGACACAAAGGACATTGTGCTCTTGATTCATTAATAGAGAGGTGCGCTAGTATATCTGCAGGGCAAATGATAACAGTTAAAGACAGATAAAAGTACATTATCAAAAGGTGTGTGTCAGGGGCTGGCATTTCGTTCCTTTCACCCTCTTTAATGGCAGAGAGCTACAGTACATCATGCACTGATAGGAATAAAACATTCGGAAATATTTCTCTCCAAAAGTAGCTAAGGTGTGAGAGGAGTTTATTTTAATGTGGTGGTTGCTCGGCATTTTGGCTCAATTATATTAGTTACACATCTGTACATTTTCTGCCTTGATATGTTCAGTTAAATTTCCATTGTTGCCAATGACAACGCTGCAGGTACACCATATAACTTTGACCCAAAAAATGTTGACAGCATCCAATCATTTTAGGCAGGAGCTACTCGGCATAATGACAAAGCCTTTTTGATAAAATATTGGTAATTATGGCTTCTCTACTGAATCTAAACATGTTTATCCATTTCCATATGCAAGTTTAGCATTATAAATTCAGCCCCTCCAATTTTGTTTAGTGGATAAATAAGGAGACTAACACAATAAAACGGCAACAAGCTTTGTAAGAACACACTAGTAATACATTTGGTCATAAACTAGGGTACAATGATATTTTGAGCCTGAATCTCAGATTTCTTTAAAAAAAATACAGGTTGTTTTTGTATGTGTGTAATGGCTGTAGTTTTTATCTGACTGGAAACTCTGCATTTGTACCTAATTTTAGACCACACTATATATAATGAAAATAGCTAAGTAAACATCACTCCTTATTTACTTTACTGTATATACATCTGTGACAGTAGCAGTGTTTTCATTAATTAATTACCTAGACTGTGGTGTCCTAATTTGTCCCAGAGATTTATCATGAATCGGAAATGTTGCTATATTCTAAAGTATTGTGCATCAGGCTCATTGAACAGCAGTTTAGAAGCCAGACCTGAAGCTCAATGATGAACGGTAATTTTTCACCGTCTGAGATCAGTCGGTTTGTCGGTCATTATTTCTTCTTCAGCAGCAGCAAAACAACACATGACGCAAACTCGACATTAACACTTGCCAGACACTGAAGAATCACCATACACACATAAATAAACCTGTTCACCCATCAATGTAAATGCCAAACGACTGATAATGAAATGCTCTGTGTAAAATACTGTAATACACTGGTTCTCAGGCCAATTAAAATGAATAGCAACTGAAAAGGAAATCATATGATAACTAAGATGTGTCGCAACGTAACACTGTGAGATCACTTAGGCCTTATTATGTACAGTTATATAAAAACATTGGAATTCACCTGAAAAGGTCAATGCTTTAAAAAGGAACAGCAGTGCGGTCATAAATTCTTCTAAACTTCTGCTTTAATTTCACAGAAGCAGCAGCTCATATTCTTATTCATTCATCCACCCAAAAGGAAGCAGCGAGTTGAGAAAAGGAGATCCCTTTCTCAGGCCATTACCAACTATTTCCCTTAGGTGCAAACCCCATCGCACAGTGTTTTTAGAGACTGTAAGAAAGGGACTTGGCAGAGAAGAAGAATACATTTCTGCTTAATTAATCCCATTCCTGACTTTAGGTATTAAAAGGCAATGGTCTGTTTAACAACTTTCGGTGACACTAAACGGGTAATTAGTCACAGCCTAATCATTTTTCATACATTTTATGGATATGTCCAGAGCGCGATGTGCTCCCTGGAGGATCAACCCACTAGCCACCTCACTTATTCCCCACCCTTCCACAGCTACCTACCTCCACGCGGGATTAAGACATTTCTTTCTTCCCAGTTTGCCATTAACGCAATATACTTTGTAATCAGATACCCACAGTCCAGCAACCACACCCAACCACCTGATGGTCATAGCCTTGGGGAGAAGTTTCCCACCATGGAGTAACTGGAGGAAGTGTGATGTGATGCAGGAACCATTTTCTCCAATATGAGGAATAAAAAAGGGAATGAGAGTGGGTGCCCAGGCACAATCAACTGTGGCACACCAGCTAACTGCATGTGCCAATTGCTGCAGGCAGCCAGAGCTAAAGCTGAATACAGCGTTTGTCACATGTATTCAAATGGTCAGTGAATTAGAATCATTTAAAGGGGGAGAACCACCCGCTGCTCAGGTGTGAATATGCCTTCAAAAACATTTTCTCTAAATAAGCACAGCTGTTCAAACCATTGTGATTTTAATTACAAAACCTGTGCATGAATAGAGATTATTATTACTATTACTACTATTATTATTATCATAGTAGTAGTAGTTTTTCAAGAGTGACCTGTCAAAGAGAGCAGCAGAGGTATAAGCCACTTTTACAGAGATCCTGGAAAAAAAGGTGATATAGTGATCCCACCTTTTTTTCCACCACTGATTAACACAGCCAAGTTAAAGGAGGAGCAGAGGTGAGACAGGCTGGACTTGTACGCAGCAGACCTGCATTCAGGAATCAAAGGGCCGGTGTACAGCATGAGATATAACTTGCATGCTGGAAATACCCCAAGCATAGCAGTGTTGCTAACCTCTCTGTCAAGGGACAATTTGAGTCTCCAGATGATGTGAGTCACATGTGTAGACATTGTTCACAGCTCTGAAACAGGACAATGAGCAACCTGGACCTGGTGAGACGTGGTTCTGAGTGTTCGTATCGAGACTGATTTAGAGGAGCGGTCCAACAGGGCCAACTGGATCCGCTCCGCCGGACGGAACCCTCCATCCCTGGCTAGGCTGAGCTAAGTTTAGTGCAACCCTGACAGAAGTGATCCCAAATGATCATTCATTTGCACAGATGTCATCCCAGAATAAAGGAGAAATATTACTATAAGAGAGGTGCCGTGTAAAAGCAGGTAGTTACAACAAATCAAGACATAATGACTTCCATGCATTATAAATAAATAAAATACAATAAGTAACTACATATATGCAATAGAGGGTCTAGTTTAGTCAATCAGTCAAAAGAACATATCACAACTTCAAAAACAACTTACATTTGTAAAGTCAAAGAAAATATTTTAACATACCTTTGAAATAATTTTCTGTCATCCATACAGTGTCTAAAATGATTGCATAGTCATTCCAAAAAGAAGTGTTATTATCTGTATAGGTAAAGAAAATCCATAACTGATTCTTCCTGGTGCACCTCAGGCTAGATTTTCTGTTCAACAAACTGCCTGGGATAATTTCAACAAGGCAATTTCATTATGCTAACTAAAGTAAAATCAATTTTAACATATCAATCAGCTTTGAACAAGCCAACGCTTCAACCTTGGATGGGCTATTAACCCCTCAACAGCTGAGGTCAACTCAGAAGCCACCGTACAACAGTCTATGCAGCGTGCAGACGAAAACCCTGAAACACATGTTAGCGGCGCTAATGTCATACAGACCCATTCCACTGACACTTGCATGACAGCAGCAGTTACACTAATATGGCAGATTCCTCACAGCTCTCTATTCGTATTATCTGTAATTTTACAACAGCCCACATTGTTATTTGTCCCCAGCTGTCCAAGACATTTTGACTGAACACCAATAGCAAGGAGGAAATGACTGAACAGCCTTCTAAATGCAAAAAGACAAAGTGGAGGAGGAGGAAGATCCGAACTGAAATCATCAAACAATGGAAGGTTTATTCCAACACGTCTTTTCCTATAAAAGAGACAAAATGACATTAAACCTTAGAATTATGCAAACAACTGCGGGACAGTTGAAATGTGAATCTTGACAAGAGAAACAGAGCAATCTGAAGTGGTTATGATGGTTTAATTTTGTTTGTGAACTTCTGTATATTCGACGTGCACAGGGTGCTCATTTTCAGAGATTGGCGGAGCTACCCAAAAACAAAAATTAGGCTGCATTCTTGTGATTTTCATCGACTTGTCAAGTCCAATCACCCATGTTTATCACTTCCTTCTAAAAGTTAACAGCAGGTAAATATAAGTAAAGAGAAGCTAAATTCACACGTTTTTCAGTAGCACACATTTAGAGTGAGATTAGATGTGTCTGACAAACAACATGCTATTATGGCTTTTGTATGTATATATTATACATATTGTATTACATATTATATTTTACATCTAATTTTACAACCATAACTTAAAATATGTATATGCAACATTTTAAAGCCTGTAGCATTAAAATGCAAAGTGTCTCTAAGGGAAGTGAAAATGTAAGACTTTTTTTTTTTCCCATATGATTTGTTTGATTGCAGCAGGGACCAAATTCATTTATTATTAATGCTTTTGGAAAAATGTCAGAGCCCCTGTCTGTTTATTGCTTTACAAGGTTCCTGTGTTGTTGATAATCCTCTTGCCTTTAATTAACATAACAAAATTATTAATGTCTTCTTTTTATCTTTATTATCATGTCTTAAATCCCTTTAGCAGCTGAGAAGCATGCCTAATCGCAAGAATAAGGGTTGTGATATGTGTTATTTCAGCTTCTTTCCTGACTTCTCACCACAGTTAAAAAGAATAAACCACGATTCATATTCATTGTTTTTTTTTTTTGTTTTGTTTGTTTGTTTTTTTACCGAGTAGAAAATAAGCCCTCGGTGGCTAAAAACACATACAGTAACACATATTTGTTCTTAATTTTAAACAGTGGGAGTGGGAATTGTGTTTGCATTTTTTTATATCCTCCAACATTTAGGTCAGAGCAGAGCATTCACTCTAAATTACTGCCATAAACCTGTCAGAGGATCTAAAGAACATGGATAAGCTTTGTTGGCTGGTTTGCAAATGAGCTAATTAACATTTTTATTTTTTTAATAAAAACAAGTTTCTAAATGACATAGTGTAAAAAAAAAAAAAAAAAAAAAAAAAAAGGCATGTACAAAAAAAAGAAGATTAAATTTATTATTGGGTTAAAATGTCTTATTTCAATTAAAATGGTATGCCAGTGTAGTAAGAAAATTGCACTTCAGGTTTTCTTAAAATAAGGATTTTATGATGCTAAATATTTCTCATTTTAGGCATAATATACTTGTTTCAAATCTTCATAGTAAGATTTTTTTTTTAAACCTATGGTATATATAAGCTACAGGTGGGCCTTCACCTCAGCCCTCATACTGATGAGAAAATAAATAATCGCGGAAAAGGGGGCAGAGGATGATTTGAAAGCGTTAAGTAACTGATTTAACGACGACAAGGATGTAAACAAACAGACCATAACATCACAACTTCCCCAACAGCAAAAGTATATAATGTTGGGCCGAGCTACAAGCTCTGTATCCACTTCAAAGGATGAGGGCGGAGTCAGCAGATAAACTTTGGGTCTGGTCCCGTTTATTCCCTACCCTTACAGCCGTCACGGTCACTCGGTCTTGGTCGGGACATTTCGGCCGTCTGGCCTTCTTCAAACTTGATGATTGAAAACGGCCAGACAGCTGAAACGTCACTTCCAAATAAAAAAGCATGGAGTGCGGCATTTTCTTTTTTTCTAAGGATTGTCATTTCAGTCAAGTGTGTTGGAAGAGGGATACATCCAAAAAATGCAGGATAGTAGCTCTCAAGGACAACAATAATATAATAATGTATGTAGCCTTATTTAAATTTTACTTAGTTACTGATTAATTTGGCCACATGGTTCTTTCAGTTATAAGCTTTGGAACTTGATATGGGAAATAAATGAAAATGAACGCAAACTAGGTGGAGAGGAGCAAGTTTCTTTAATGAAGAAATAAGCAAATGAGTACAAAATGCACTGATCTGATTGTCACCCCTTAAAGCCCTGAGACAACCTTGTTGTGATATTGAGCTCTACAAATAAAACTGAAATGAACTGAGTCAGGAGGCAGTTCTCATTTCCACTGAGGAATCCCAAATCAGCAGGTGACAAGCAAGAAAACCTTATAGGCTCTTCAGTCCAGTCACTCCTGATACCCAGGTGGAGATGATGCAGTTCTGTCTGTGTTGCCATGGTAATGCTACGTAACAGAAATATATGCATGCTATACAATTCAAGTAACCAGATAAAAGTCAGCTAAAAGCTCAACAAAACTAAATGGTAAGAAGGGCTAAAGAGATGCAAATGACTGACAATGTGAAGGAATACATTCGATCCCTATTGGACTTTGTTAAAAACAGGGTGCCATTCGTCCAAAAAACAGAGGTGTGGGGTAGCAGGGGGTTATGTATTTATTTTTGTCGGGGGTGTACATGGAGTAGGGGTAGCAATTATATTCTTGGGGTTCGGCCCATAACTAACACTGGTATGAAACTTACATACTTTCAACATCAAACTACCGCGTCCTGCCTCTGTTCTACAGCAGAATTTACATGACATTTTCGCAACTTATAACCTGTATCCACCGGACCCCTCCGCTGCTTTATGGGCCCCCCACTAAGGATGGGTTCCATGAATTTGTCATGCTCCCTCCCCCCGTTCATGTCATGTCTGCTCCCAGACATTTGTGTTTAATGTTTTGTTTTATCTTGTCATTTCCTGTTTTATTTTGTCAGTCTTCCTCCTGTATCATGTCTGGTGTTTTTATTTTCTGTTCCCTTTTCTTTTCACACCTATGTCATTACCTGACCCCACCCTAATGTGCTCCACCTGTGTCTCATTGTCTTCCTCTCCCAGTGTATATATACCATGTGCTTTCCTTGTCTCGTTGCCAGTGCATATTCTCTCTTAGTGTGATACTTACCAGTGTTTGTTCCGCCTGCTGTGACCCATTCTTACTTCTGGACCTTCTGAGCCTCGTCTTTTGCCCTTCTGGCACCTTTGCCTTCCTGACTGCTTTTTTGGATTGGGCCTTCGCTTGATATGAGCCTGCTTGTGTGTCTGTCTGGATGATCTGTTTTCTCCTGCTCACCTGTTTAACGACCTTTTGTCTGTCCCTCACTACCATCGCTGGCTTACCCATTCATTCATTCATTAACTGCTTTTGAACAATCTATTTTTGTTAACTTTAATAAACAGTTTTCCTTTGAAAACTTTTGTCCTGGTTCCTAATCACTGAGTTTGGACGTGACATTTCATATTAGAGCAGAAATAGCCTAAACATACAAAAATTGCTTCCATCTCTGTAGGTAAACTCCTTCACCTTGACAACTCTACAGTGTGGTTTTTATTTATATTTATATAGAACTCATCTGTCTAAATTTTATTAGTACCAAACTTTACACATAATTAGGAAAGTGGCTGTGATTGACATTAGACTGATGTTTACATCTACATAGTGTTTAGTTGAAAGCTACTTTTAGCAAGTCAGGTATTCAGAGCTTGTTTTTATTGAATAAAATGTATTTTTCTCCCAGGCAGGCAGCTCTGGTGTACTTGTGTTTCAGGAGTTACATTAACAAAGCCAATGGATACTGTCATGAAGTTTACCAGTGCTTAATTACAAAACCTGGTGTAACTTAGCTGCATTAGCTGATGTTAGCAGTAATTTATATTCAATTTGGTCCGTCATGTAGCTTAATTACTGTGCAAATACATTTCAAGACTGACATTACAGTTATCAAACAATTGTGCGTGTTAATATTATCTCTCTCTTCTCCAACTTCAGCTACTAAATCCAAATACAGACATTTGTTTGCAAACAAGCTAAGACTATCTTGAGCATCTCAAGACTTGACAACACCAGAAGATGAACCCAAGCCACTGTCTACAGAGTGTGTTCCATACAGTCCATCTGCTTTCCATTTGTACTTTAATAATAAGCAAACAATTAGATTTTCACGAGACAAAGGAAACACGTCTCTAATTCATACAGTTATGCCACAGATATCACTTAAATATGATCAGTATAGACCTTTGTGCATATTTATACTCAGATTTTGATGTCACAAATTCATTCTGTCAGTTACAATCAACTAATATTACAAACAACCATCACATTCAGATGAGTTTATATTCATGTTTTAACAAACACATCAACTTTATAATTGAATAAATAAACATATAGAAATCAGAAGAAAGATCGCACATTTTTTTATTTCATCCTTAACATATCAGGTTTGTTGTTGTGGTTGAGTATGAAGCAAAAATTGTTAGTGTCCTTTTTCGTAGTGTTTACAAACTTTAGTGCCACGTTACTGATGGTACAGTCCACAGTTCTATGACAACACAGACCTGCACGAGCAGCTGAGACATTACTGCTCAGTGCATGTTATATTCAATAATCATTTCTATAGCAAATTGTGACAAAGCAGTTTCATGTACTCACACGTGTTGTCTCTTCCACAGCTGCATATCCTGATCAAACACATGGTACCAGGCACAACAAACCCCGCCCCTCATACATATTGTAGCTTATTTTGGCATTGATCCAGCAGATGTCATCATGTCTATGTGTGCTGATGTCAGCGTATCAATTGCCTCTGTACATGTGCCAAGTTATAATGAAACAAAAGTAATGTTTTTATAGACATGGGAAATCTCACCTATTGCAAGTTAAAATGGGAGGAGAAAAAAAAGATGTAAAAAATTTATTTAAAAAATCTTTTACTTTGACCTGCTTTTCCCAAAATGTCGTCACATCTATTCTGGGTCACTAGAAAAATCTATAAACCAAATTTGATATAAATTCAACCAATAGTTTTGCTGCTACTGACACTTAAAATTCCACCCATTATAAGTAAATGGAAAAACAATATTTTTAAAATTCATACAAAATTGAATATTGGACCCATTTTTCCCAAAATGTAATGAGATCTATTTTGGGTCATTGGCAATCTACAAAACAAATTTGGTATGAATTCAACCAATAGTTTTAATGCTAGAGTGTTAAAAAAAAATAAATAAATAAAAAAGAACCAAAAACAATGGGAGGATTACCATATTAACTTACTACTGAACTGTGGCACAAACTCCAGGATAACAGGTGGTTGTAATGCACTGATTAAACTATTGTGGGTGCACATCTGTGTGTCTGACGTCACAGATTTTCAGGTTTATGTGACTTTCTTTCTTATTAAACACAGCTTCTGTCCTTTGTTGTGAGTGTTTTCAAGGATACTTCTGGATGTCTTCTGAGTCCTCAACGCTCTGTAAGTGGCCACTGCTATATCCACAGATGGCACAAAACTATAAAGCATCACTAACTTAGCAATAGTAAACTACACACAATACCAGGTTCAGTTCACAAAGTACGTAGGATTTGCCGTTCCGACTTTCATTTGTGTTTTCATTTCCATCTACCAACGACCATGTCAAATAAATATACATGTCACTGAGCCACAAAATTCAAGGAAGGTCTTTTTCAATGATGAAACCTGCATACTTGCCAAGTTATTACATTATATGTTCTCTGACTGTTAAATATCCTTGACTTGGTCAAATACCAGTAAAGGAAACAAAGATGAAGCAAACTCTGGGATGAATGGACAGATGTAGGAGAGAGCTCTGGCCAAAGTACAGTGGCTTTAATGCACCTTTTTACATTTCCATGAAAGACATAGAAAGGAAGATATAGCATAGATATGCACGTAAAAAAAAAAATAAAAATGTAGCTGAGTCCCTGAAGTGTTATTCATATGTTTATTTATACACTATATAAAGTCATCCGATAAGTTATGTTTATCAGCAAATCAGTATTCAACATTATTCATACATGTTTGTAATGTGCATAAATCATGGAGTTATAACCAAACTATAACTTCACCCTGAGTATATTCATCAGGTCCTGTGATACATAGTGTTATCTTCAGTGTCAGCACAATATGTACAAAGCAGTAAATCAAATGTATGTATGTATGAGCTTTATGCATGTGCGACTGTGTGCATCAGAAGTATGAGGAGTATCTTCATATTGTGAACAAACCGGAGCTGGTACTGACATTAAGTTGAAAAAGACAATTCAGTTACAATTGATTACACACTTCCTTGTTTTCTTCTGAGGTGTGGTGAAGGGATTTGGTTATGGAAATACAGTGCACATCATGAACAACTGCTAAGCAAACACATCAGCAGGTGAGATGCAATGTGGAGTTCATAAAATACAGTTTTATGAGTTTTCTAAAATATGTGAACATTTCATCTCAAAAATTCAACCGACCTCTCCATTAGCTTCCATGACGAATGTACGCTTTCAATTTAATTACATTGTAAATTGACTCGTAAGCAACACACGTTTTGTTAAATGCTCTCTTCTGTGTTTCATTATTCATCAAAACTACTACATTCTTTACATTTCTAAAATTATGTGCATACACTTATTGTTATTTCCACATTTTTCAAGTAACCATAGTCATTTTTCACGACCCTGCTGCTGTGTTTGTTTTATGAAACTACATAATCACTTTTTTGCTGAATTAACAGGCATAATTGATGACTAGCTCTTAAGCATATAGCCATAATTGTGCTCTTGGGCATCTTACCAGTCTTGTGATGATTGAAATAAGGGCAAATAAGTGAAATAAACGCGGCCTCAGCAGCACAAATGCTGACTCGCTGATCTGTCAGTAAAGCCAAGTCCACAGTGTCGCTCATTATTCGTCCCTCAAGTTACTGTGACATGAACAGATTAAAATACTAATGATACAATCGTAAAAGCGAAAAGACAACATTTCACAGAATTACATTTAAATATTGTGTATAAGATTTATGACACTGATTCTCGTGTGTTCCTACGGACTGTGGACTTTGCTTTTGTGTGATTATGTATCTGAATATCAAAGAACTGGCAGATGCAGCATTGATTTGCATAATATTCTATGGCTTTCTATTACAGTTGAACACAAATCTGCACTGGCGCCCTCATTTAGGTCAAGTAAAGTGCTAAACTCCCCAACAGGCCTTCAGTTTGTCACACACCAACATGTGTAATAAAACATATGGAGATGCAGAGTGAGGGCAACCATATTCTCATATTGCAAGGTTCAGTAGCTTCATTTAACATTTACTTATGCACCATTGAGTGAAATTAGCCTACTTTTGGCCATGGCAACACAGCCAATTCAGTGTGAGAGCTGTCTCCAAAGAAGTCAATAAAATGTATTGTATTACATGCTGGCAATGATTAGGGGAGCAGTCCGAAGGGATAATACAAACTGAAACGCTGCATACCTTAGAGGGTTGCACTGGAATCTGCAGTATAATATGGCCGAGCAGAGAAATAACAGCTCCACTCTGCCGAGTGGAACCAGAGGATTCAGAGATCAAATAGATAAGCCACTTCAGACCTTTCCATTTCAGCGCATGATAGAGCTCACATCTCTAAATTCTTGCTTGGCACATCATCCCTTCCCTGTTTGATCTCTGCTACTGATGCTTAGAGTACAAGGCTTGACAGTGTTAGAAAGATTGTGATCCAAACGGAAGCTTAATTAAAATCTTAATTATTCAATTGACCCAGCAGCTGGTGATCAGTGGAAATGAAGCATGAAGAAGGTATTTTATTAAAAACCGTAATCTTAAATTATACAAGCAGTGTCAACTCAAATGTACATCTGTCGGCTTGTGCATGATGTTAATTGGAACAGGAACTACACATCTTTTCCTATGAATGTTCTCCTGAAGCGCGTGTGCAGTGAGCTCTAATTTCACAAAACAAAGAGATGTAAGATTTGTACTGAAATTAAAGACAGGTCTATTTCTGTTCTAGATCTAGGATAAACAGAGGGAAAAATGAATTCATCAGCCTTTCACAACAGTTCTCCCACACATTTTTACCCTTTGTTTGTAGCATCAGTAACTGCTCACGGCACCTGAGCTACCCTTCCACTGAGACTGTGGCATGCACTAGGAACAGACTGAAGCAAATATTCAGCTCACTTTAAAGTCTTCATCATGCATCATACTTGCTCCCAGTGTCCCAGTGTAGTGGCCCCACTTCTGTTTTTCACAGAACATTGGGAGCTGTACAGAGATACCTGACTGCTGAATCTCTGGTTAAGCTTTTACCATAAAGACACCGTTTTGATTTTGCTGCATCACTTCACAGCAGAGCTGACACGGAGAACGGCAAGAGAGACCTGGAGCAGTCTTCCACTGTCAAATGAAAACTTATCTCTTAATTCTTTTAGGACTTCAAACCTTCAACTCTTAATGCAGTGGTAACAATCATACTGCTCCCAGCTTGGCTTATTTAATTATTTTTCCTCAGTTCACTGGGTTTACAATATTTCTCTTTTGTACTGAGCTTTTATAGTAAAGGATGAACCACTTACATCTGTTTAAAAAAGGTTAAAATATTACATTTTGATCGCGTCTTTGATATTCCTCCTGCTTAGTGACGTGAGTGTTTGCAGGATGACAGTCTCTCAGGGCTCAGCTTTGATAAAGGCCAGATGTTTCCTTCAAACACACATCCGCGGAGCACAGGAGGATCCCTCTGGAATCATGCTGCTCATTATTGTGCCTGATTGGACACTTCTCTGATGCTGAAGTCCAATAAATGCCACATTTTACTCATATCCTCTACTGTAATTGCCTTACTGCCAGCATGGTGAGAACAGACATGGGATTGTATGTGCCGTGCCAGTGATGAGTTTAGAATGTGATCCTGTGCATTCTGGACCCGACTCATCAAGTGACTGATATTCACGTTCACTGTGTTTACACTGCAGGTAAAAGTGTTTTACTCAAATCTGATTTTTTTTTTTTTTTTTGACAATCTGAACAACACATGTCACTTTCATCTGTGGTCCTTAGTCTGAGACATATTTGATGTTTTACAATGTGACTTCAGTTTGACTGGTCATGGCACACTTTTACAACATTAAAATTCAACAGATACCTCAATTCTGTGCTGCAGGAAGGACCCAGCAATACCTGCACAGGAGAACCACAAAGTACAAGATTAATTTGTTTCATGATTAAACTGATTTTGCTGTTGGTTTTACTCGTACAAACAAAAATTTCCTGATTGAAATTAATTGAAATATAATTAATTCATTCCAACCCCCACAAACCACCTAAAAACAAACTAAAATGCTTTTTAAGGGTCTTTAGTAGTGCCGTCAAATGATTAAAATTTTAAATCAGATTAATCAAGGCGTAGCTGAGAATTAATTGATTAATAATGATTAAATATCATTCATTTTTTAACCCATAATCATTGTGCTTAATTTCTCAAGGGCAAGCAGACTCGAGAAAGATGGGAATATACGCATGGAAGCTGGGAGATGTGTTAGCTGAAGTGCTAGCAGAATCCCAGACTAACGTACGCTTTGTGTTAATGTGGTATTTTAAGTTGGAAGTGTGTTAGTGAAAAGAAAACTCCTTCCTGCAGAGTGTGCATAATACTTTGGTGGTTGACTGTTTTTTTTTTCTTCTTTCTTCTAACAAACCAAAACAACAACAATAACACTCGCCTTCCCTTGTCGGGGGTGAGGTAAAATAGATATATATATATATATATATATCAAACCCCTTAGACTGATTTGCCTTAATTTTCCCATTTTTATAATGAAATGCTGCTCAACATGTTATCTGGTTAATTATGATCCTTGACGTTCATGGATCAATTTCAACAGCCCATATCAGTAACAGTGGTATTAATTTCATGATATTCTACTGATTTTTGGATCATTTTTGTTTTGTTTGGAGAAACTGATCAATAGCAGCATCGATAAAATAATCTACATATCTGACACTGGAAAATTTGTTTAATGACTTTTATGTCACTCATTTGCATCATTACTGTTTTATATGATAATTTCAAAATAACTTCAACTTAATATAACATCTGGTTGGCAGCAACAACACAGATCATTTATTTTTTTCACATAACTGTAAATAAATGTACATTTTACCTTAAAACCTGCAGTGTAAATGTAGTGTCTAATGTGTTTTCAACTAAACTTTAGCTTTCTTTGTGAAGTACTATATTGTTATCTTGATACAGACATTTAGTATTAATAACAGTAGCAGAAAATAAATAATTTCTCATCACTTAATGCATCATTAGCTGGTAAATTACCTTTGTAAATCTATCACCACAAACTACATATCTCAGCAGACTGCAAGGATATGTTTTGCTTTTTCTACCAATTTTCCTGAATCTTATCCATTAGATATCTTAAAGAAACATACCAGCATTTTTGTAAAAGTTCACCTCCCTGCCATTCTTCTTCAACCTTGGGTGTCCAGTAATATCTCCAGCCCCTTGCTGGGTGAGAACAGATGGAACCAAATCAAAACGGCGGGAAATGAAGGAAATACATTTGAGTCGTTTGTGCCGACAGGACTGGTTTGGAGCCAGACAAGCTTCACTGTAGCGGGAGACATGTTCAGCATATGTGCTGCTATTTCAGTACGTTCCAGAGGGGTGTATTTGTCATGATCCACACAGACCAACCCATGTGCCATTTCATACAAGAGTCATCAAATCTATGACATTCCGATTGAACAAAAGCTCTTAAAATTCATGTGGAATTCAGAAGATCCATCTGACATTATTCTTCTATGACTGTCTTTGTGTACTTGATTGTGTTGCCATGCAAATGTTAGTTGGCAAACAACAGGTGTCTGTAATCAAACTGCAGGGGATTGTAATCAAACAAAAGCTACAGCCAATATTTGGTGTTTACAAAACTGCCTCATATTGGATGGAAATGCATGAAATGTCAGGTAAATGCTATCAGTTATGTGTTTGTACCAGTATTGATTTATTCATGCCAAGCTCCCGAAGACATTATTTAGACTTAGTTTGTAAAAATGAAAACTTTGAGACTTAATTCTGATTTCACAATATGTAAAGAACCACAAGATTTAATGTGTAAAGAAATAGCAGTTAAAACAGTATGAGTTTTCACATTTTAAAGCTTCAGCTGAGGATGTTTTGCATTTGTTTAGTATTTTTACTCTTTGTTTGAAGTCCATTTCACTTGGTATCCAGAGGTCTTTTTGTTCCAAACAATTCCTTGGTTATTTCGCTTCATCATCATCCACTTGTTGCGTAGCATTTTTAGCCTCATCATCTCCAAGATTCTAATTTAATTTTTTGGGGGTTTTTTTGTTTTTGTATTTCGGCCATTATTAAAGCTATAAAAACATGTTTCTGTTCTGGTGGTGACACACACGCTAGATTTACAGTGAGCTGCTTCATAATTTGAGGGGGAAATCCATATTATAGTATGAAGCTGTATGAAATTAAATTAGGTGGTGTCAGTTCCTATTTCATGCAATGTATGTTTCTATATAAATAAAAATACTGAGAGTGTAATTTTTATTTGTTTATGTTTTTGTGTCAAATGTGTCTGTGCATGTTTGCACAATGACAGACTTATTTAACAAACATATTTATCACTTTTATTTGATGTTGTTGCTAAGATACTACATCTTAACCCATAAAAGACCCAAACATCCATTGGTTGTGAAAAAAATATCTACTCATAAACCATTTAATACTGGTTAAGCCATTAATCCTATCAATACATGTGAATAATTGCTGTAAAATGCAATTTGTTGCTGATTGACCGGTAAAATCCATGGAATTTGATAAATGACAGCAGATGGAGATGCTTCTTTTTATATTCAGTTATTGATTTTCTGTTTCTGATATAATAGTATATAGTATATAGTCCTGAACATGATGTTGAGTTATCTACATAGTTAGTGAATTAAATATAGGAAAATACCTGACATGCACATTAAAAATGCAAAATACAGAGTATTTAATATTAGCTTAAAAGTGATACATAGGGTAGTGAATTCAAAATTAAACCTGTCTCGGTAAAGTGCTTATAAACCACAGCTGCGGGGCTCTGTTTTCCACCTAGAGTTCGTCACTAGTGGTTACACATCATCCTTCACCCTAAAAACCCCTAAAAATGCTATGTTTACATTCTCCGATGGACCGTTTTTTTCCCACCTGAGTGCACTGCGCGTGACCCAGAAACTTCGGAAAACACAGGTCACGTGACTTCAGACCGGCCACAACAACAGTGGATCATCCATCATGGTGGATTATTATCCTGATTGTATTGCCTTTCTTTC
>JAPSES010000001.1:18782284-18799755 GCA_029822895.1 Maxillicosta whitleyi
TGATTGTATTGCCTTTCTTTCTGTGCTATAGATATCACAAAGGAATCACTGAAAACTACTTACAGCATCAGAAAAGTGGATGGAACTGGCGCTCTGCACGCTCACATGTTCCGCCATCTTGGAAAACAAGGGCACGATGAATACTCGGCAATTTCCGTGAGGTGCTCGATCAAAACAAACGCGTGAAGCTCTGATCCGGAATTTAGCGCACCGTCGTTGCCAAGAGTTGGTTCAACTGTTGAAAATGATCAGGTTGATAATAGTCTTTATATAGGAATTGATACGAAGGCTTTCTAAATTTATGACATTTTGAATTTATGTGTCACTTTAAGCTTTAATAAAGCCTAAATGGAGAGAAAAAATTATTTGGGAACTGCCATAAAAAAAAAAAAAAAGCACTGGGTCTTTGTGGGTTAAGCATAAATACTTCTTTGAGCACACATTCCAGATTATTATATTATTTTATAGCAAATGATGTGCTAGCCTACATGTTGCAAAAGACAAACTAATGCTATTGAAAATATACGAGTGACCATTTTTCCAAACTCTCCAACACCATCAATTTATTATTAGGTACGATATGCATTGACCTCAAAGTCCAATGCAACTGGCACTAAATGTTTTCTAGGTGAAGGGATTAATAGAATGGAGCTGCGAGGCTCTGTGACTGCAGTGGAAGTTGACTGCAGGCATAGGATGCAGGATTAGACAGGGCTTTGATTCTTCCTCTATACACTTGTATCTTTAGGCACGGCTTTTACCTCCTCCTGAGGGAATGGACAAATAAATAAGTATATTAGACCTTCATCAATTATCAGTGGACTGTTTTAGCAAAGCCCAGGTGAAAGCAGCATCCCATTAATAAAACAAGGAGTGAATCTTCTGCTTGAAAAGCTCATTAAATATGACCACATGTCTCCAGCTCTCAACGCAAAGTGTGCATTAAAATAATTCCCTGGTGAAACTACATTCTAATTATAATCAATATTTCTCCCTGGAGTAGAGAATTCATTCTAGTGTTAAAACACAAAGCCTTATCATAAGGAATACATACAGTAGACTTCAGTTCAAATTATGATTAGACTGCAACACCAGTCTCACCAGGATGCTTTCTTGGTGTTGGAAATGTGTGAGTATGCACCTGAGCACACATGCATTAGCTTCAGGGAGTTATGGTTCTAGCCCGAAAAGAGGCAGCATAATAATTAACAGCAGAATAGTATTTATCACGTGAAATAACCGCTCCCTTATGACACCAGAGCAGACCTTCTCCCTCCAAGCCATCTGCACAGGAGGCAGCAACCTGCACAGAGTGACCATAAAATCCAACATTCATCTGACCATGTAATACAACACTTCTTACCATTGTAATGATATTTACCACCGCTCTGTAAAAGGAAGCTGGGCAAATATTATATACACTTAGTCAAGCCATTATCCTTGAACTCCACACAAAAAGGTGTAGATCCACATTTCATATTAAAAGGGAAAATCAATACATTTCCTGCGAGAAGGCTACAGGCTCTGGTGGTACAGAGGGTCCAGTTTACACCTCAGTGTGTTTCTTTTTTGCATTAATCTACTACAGCGCCCGCACGGCGTACTCTATCTGAAAATAGAGTGTGACACCAGGCGCTGAAGTAGTCGAGCAAACTATCTGCTGGCTTTACTCTTGAGACAGTGTTGTTAAGACAATAAAACGCTTCAGAGACACCTCAGTTGCATACCTGATTTGGACATTTCTAATTTTTTTCCCCCGACTTTCCTGATTTTCTCAGGGGAACACGTTCACTTCCCAGCATCTCTCTCGTTCTCTCTCAGAACTATGCAGATGGGATTTCCCCCCCCCTTCTCTGCATTCAGTCACTTCCTTAGCAAATGGTCGTCATGGAAATGCTTTCCCAGACCATGACTTGTAGCGATTAACTACATACTGACCTTCAAAATTCAAATGACAATCACATGAAAGGAAACTGCTGAATGAACAACAGCATTTCCCCACGACAAGCAGTTATTTTTATAAGGTTCCTGGAAAACCTCAGAAACTAAGGGCTATCGGTAAGACCCTCACATTCTGGTGTGCCATCTTGAAAATAGCTGTGAAGTATGAAAGAAATAAAGGATGACAAGGTTAACTGAGGCTTTTTTTTTTTTTACACCACTGAAGTTGCAGCACATTTCTGGACAGAGAACCATAATGTCTGGCATTGGAAAATCAAAGACAAAAGCACAAAAGCTGCCTGAGGGATTTTTGTTATGGGCTCCCTAACAGATTTGATACTTTACAATGCTCTTTTATGACACCCTCATTGGCAGATAACAAGTATAAATATAGCACACTTGCTTACAGTGGACATCTGAAGTAAAACACATAAAGAGTGAATGCAAAAATGAATCCCAGAAGTGAATTATGGCTATACTCATTAAAAATCTCACAACTGAAATGGCACCACAAAAAAAAAAAAAAAAAAAAAAAAAAAGAAAGAAAGAAAAAGTAAAGTACTTTAAAAGTCCTGACAAACACTGCAGTAGTTTATGGTCGTTTCCATCACTGTGCTGCATTTTATAAGCATACCTGGATCTCTGTGGTACACCTGGTGTGGGCTAACATCTTTTTGCAAGTCGTTCACATTAAGTGCAATTACATTTGAGGTAATGTAATCATTTACTGCAACACGCAGGTGAGATCATCACACTGAAAGGCATGAATAAAGACACAAAATACAGGCTACTTGCAGGGGGAAGCAGAGAAAAAAAAACAGCTTAGAAAAGGAAAATTGCACAGGAAATATCTACGTTGTCAGCTTTAGCAGCAACTTGATGTCTGACAGGTGATACCTGTACAGACTGATGGAAAATATGACAGGTTAGTGGCAGATAATATAGTGTTTTTATTGGCCTAAATCAAAACATTGAAAAACACAAATATATAATTTCTTCGTGACAAATTAATTGCGGAAAAACACAATATTTATATGTGTATATGGAAGATCTTGTGGTTTTGGGGTTTGGTTCTTTTTTTTTTTTGGTGTTTTTTGTTTGGTATCTGGGATAAACCCAGAAGTGAAGTATTAGGAGACAATTTGCATCCTGAAATGAGGAGCTATAGGGGCAGCCACCTCGGCCTGCTCTCTTAATTTGTCTCACTGTCATTTCTTCTTTCAATCACTGAGATGCCAAAGACATTACAGGCAGGCCATGGACCCTGCTGGGAGTGCAAACAGTGATGGGTATCAGTATTGACATTGGTCTAAAAGGATCAGTTAGCTTTCTCTTTACCCTGCAGGCCTCACAATTCCCCATTCATACAATAACAGCCTGCAAATGTGCCTCTCTTGGTACTCTTACTCTCTGGTGATCTCTAAGAAAATAGAAGGACCACTACTGCCTAATGCCCCATAAAAGTCTGACATCACCTTTCCACAGGAGAGGAGGACACACTCAATTTGATGGGCTAATTGTGTGTGGCATAATTAATCAATGTCTCCTGAACGACAAATTCCCACATGCACACTCCCAATGTTGCATGAATGCCGGTGAAAGCATAAGGGGTAATTGAATTTACATTTATTTATTCTCCTTTATCGAGTGATTTAATTGTTACTGGCAGACATCACTGCCACGACAACTGTGCTGTGATAGATTGTTTTACTAGTCCTTTACTTTCAACTGCCAGAAAGAAATAGAGTGTAGCAAGAATGTGTATTAAGCCATGTAAGTTGAAAAAGGCTGTTTTTCTCTAAAGCCATGCCTTACCAGGGCCTGTAATGGTGAAATCGTGACTATGTTATTCATTTTATCAGATGAATGGACATGAATAGAAAATGATTAAAAAAACAAAAAAAAACAGGTGTAGCTGAATTCAGATATAACGCAATACAAACATTCATTATCTATTGTAACCCATAAAAACTCACATCCACTGGTGACCAAAACTCGATACATGTAAATAATTGCTGTAAAATGCCATTCATCATCTTTTCATGGTCATCAGATATGTCCCATTTGGATGTTCAGAGGCTCCTTAGTAACCATGGAAACACTGTTATCGTCTACAACATTGATTCACCAGTAAAACCCATGGAGTTGGATCAATGACAGTGGATGGAAACACTGAGTTTACGTTCAGTTAATGACAATTTGAGTTTTTATGAACATCTATATTATTCATTAATTAACCCTTTCATGCATAATGGTCTCGACAGCTTTTCAAAGGTGTTTTCTTGTATATTTATGGATTTTATTGTTTTAGTTCCATATCAGCCAACATAGTGGTGGCTTATGCAGCATCCCAGACACTGCAATTCATACTATTATTGGAAGTTTGCTGTTCTAGATAAATCTGACCTGCAAAAAAATAAATGTATTTTATTCTTGCATATCATCTCCATGCAGATATGTTAAAATGTGAGAAAACATCAGATTAGCAGCATTAAAGATATTTTTATTTCATACTTTTTACATCGTATATCAATACGTGCATGTTTCTTTGCTTGTAATACTCAACACGGTTTTGTAACTGTAAATAGGTCCTTTGAAAATTTCCCCATGCCCAAAGAGGAATAAAAACACTCTTGACTAAGGTTCTCATAACTCATGCATGAAAGGGTTAAATATAGAAAAATTACCTAATTTTCACTTAATGGAATTAGAATAAATGGTAATAAATCACTTAAAAGTACAAAATAGAGAAAACACAAAAATAGCATTGAGTCTTTATACGTCAAAGAAATGAGACAATACAGCAAAGACAAAAGAAACAAAAAAGAGAAAATGACAAGAGACAGAAAATCATCTGGGAACAAAATGTCCTGAAATCACTGTGAATTTATCGACATGCTTCATGAAGAGCAAAAACATGACAAATCATTAACATATTGGAAATCAATGCTCCGCTAACATTACCGTGAAAAATGTTGATCGTTCTGGACAATAACTAGCCCTTAAATGAAATCATCAACTTAGAATATAAACTTGAGTACAAGTTAACTGCTTATAATTAAATAAATAAAGCTGGTACGTGCAACTAAAATGATAAATAGCCAAGTGGTAAAAGTTTAGTCCCGGCCATCATCACCTATTGAATCCTGCAGCAGATTGGATTTCCATTGCTCAGCAAACAGATCAATTTTAAATGTCTCTTCACTTAGTCGTCTCCTCCATTATGGAAAAAACAAGCAATCACTGTCTACAGTTCATACTGTGTACCATTACCCGGAGGCTATGGCCTATATCTGAAGAGAGCAGCAAAACAACATTTGAATAACTCTCACAAACAGACGATGGGTCGATGGCAGCTGACGGTAAAACCAGATCACATTGTTAATGATGAACCTCACAGTGGTGAACGTCAAATTACTGTAGATTGGTTGGGCTGATGAGTGGCCCCTTTTTTTCTGGCATTAGATTTTCATTGACTGGCAGATAGAGCTGCGAGTCACTTGGATAAAGAGTGACATGTGGAATTGGATGTGGCAGGAGAAGACTCATTTCACATCACCTTTTCAAAAGAAACCGACTCATCAAGAATATAAAAGTTCTATTTTTAGAAATCAGCTGCAAATACAGGACAGAATAAGAATGTTACTAGAATGTCACCGACATGTTTATTATGTTAAAATACTGTATAACGTCATTTACATTTACAGTTTTTTTACATCACCAACACTCTATGTAAATCACTGCACGGGAAACAGTCGAATAAGCTTAATTTCCTGGAGCAATTACATGAGGGAGTCATTTCACTGCTGAAGAGTGCAAGCTGCAGATTAACAACACCCTCATGACACAACTGTAAATATTTTCCCACGTAAGTAGTAATGAGAGTAAAAAAAAATAAAAAAGTGCAGTGGGGGAAAAAAAAAAAAAAAAAAACAGTAACTGAAAAAGGTTCAATCTTTCCCCACAGTGACTAAAATAACTAGATTATAGCTTAAGTGACCACTGTCACACTCCAGCAATTAATTTATGGGGAGGACAAGGTTAAAAGCAGTAGAAAGCAATTTAATATTTCTATTTTATTCATGGACAGGCATCGTACATGTTAAAACCCATTTATGACAGGAGCACTAGGTTATATGATAGTATAATTCCAATGCTCCTCATGGGGCGACGGAGCTTTTATACTGCATTAAGCAAATAGCTGTTGAGAGGGAAAAAAAAAAATGAAACACCAAAAACATATGAAACGTTCAGCATGTCTTTAAGTAATATGTACCCATGAAGTTCCATGTTGTCACCTTCCTAAAATAATTGCACTTTTTGACAATTATTATTTTTTTGTCTAAATCATCAAATACCCAATTTATGGTTAAGTTTTTTGTATTTCCCAAAAAAAAAAATACTTGGGCAATTATTTTAGAAGGGGACAATATTACACCATTCAACTCTGGTCCCTGATGGCTACAGAAAATAAGTCGCTCATTAATACAATGGAAAACGTCCTTTTGTCCACTAAAGGTAGATTCACATGTTCGTGGAAATCAGAAAAAAACTTTAAGAAATATTTAAGGAAATCAATTATGATATTGCATTGATTATATAGATATTTCCTCTCTTTAACTTGACTGCATAACTATTGTTTTGATGGTCTAATATTTTTTTCTGTGACTGCAGAAGCACCCACAAACAAATCAGACTTTTTTTGATGGGATTCTACCAAAGCCACTCCAACCACCTCCTTCAGCATAAGAGGGCTCTTTTTTTTTTTTTTTTTCATTTCTTAAACTAAATTTTAGACATTTAAGAGCTTCTATCAGATACCATGCATATAGGGCACAGGTGTCAAACATATGGCCCGGGGACCAAATCCGGCCCGCCACAGGGCCCAATCTGGTCCCTGGGATGAATTTGTGAAATGCTAAAATATTAATAATTTTAGTTTTGGTTCCACATTGACACCAATTCAGTGTCACAATAACCTATAAATACTCACAAATGCAAATTTTTGTTTTTGTAAATGTTTATGTATTTAGACTAAAACAACTAAAAAAAATTTCACAAAAAGTCTGAATAAACTGAAGTGTCTTAAGAGAAGTATGTGCAATTTTAATAATATTCCACCTGAGACTAAATATTTTTTGTATCTGTCGATCCAATGTGATCTGTACGTTATAATGTATATGTGGAAATGATAAACTAAAGCATAATAGTGATTATAGTGTTGATATTATTCACATTGTTTGAAAGGATCATTTGTAGATGTAAACATCATCATGTCATTTTACAATTTTCACTGTAAAAATATGAAGAAAACTTTAGAGACGATATTATTTATATATTATTTTGTCATTTTACTGGTTCGGCCTTCCACACATCTGATTTAGCTGAATGTAGCCCCTGAACTAAAATGACTTTAACACCCCTGATATAGGGTATGAATACAGAAGCATCTGATGAGTTAAATGAGAAAAAGCTCAGGAAAACCTGAACTCTGTCCTGTAAACTCGTACATATTGGCCCTTTTATGCAGCAGCATGAGTTAAGGATTTAAGAAGTAGAGGCGCACAATGACACAAGAGAGCATTCCATCTGAAAACTGGGCAGTTTGTTAAATAAATAAATAAATATTCAAAGAGCGTATTTACCTTTCATAGCTACCTAAAAAGCCAATCAATGCTTTATCCTGCATTATCTTTCCTTCATGTTTTCTTTCTTCATGCAGTTATCAGAGGTATTGTCTGGCTTTCATTTTGTATTATTGCACCTATCGACTTGTAGCTGGAAATCTGGTGACCTGGGTAGCAATAATGACACGGTATTTGAGAGCGGAGATCATGAAATGGCGAGTGGAAAATACAGAGACGCCACTTGACGTTCTCTTTAAGTACATGAAACGCAGAGCCATACGATGTAGCTGCAGTGTCTGACTTTGCGAGGACGGAGTTCTTTGATGGTTACAACGATCAAAGCAGAGAGATTTGCTAGTATGTGCAGTAATTTCATATCCTTCACACGCATACTACTAGTACACACCAACACCCCTTGAACCGAGCATGCAAAAATACACAGCTGAACAAAATACACAAAAAAAAGTTAATTTCACTGACTCATGCCCTAAACAAGCAGTTCTGTGTTCCATTTTACATGATGATATAAACAGTTACTTTATTTTTGCTCCATTCATTTTATTCCAGAGCCTGGTTCGAGCTAGTTCCTGATTTGACTTAAGTTGAAGAGAGAGCAGCCATCTTTTCATCACTATTAGAGCATCTCTGAGAACTGGCAATACTAGAGGCAGTGGCGGAATAGCCAGATGTCATTGCACTATCATGCACCGCTATAAAACATTTACGAGCCATTAGACTGCCACGGTGAGGGGTGGTGGTGCTGCTGCTTATGAGGTCCAAAAGGCATGGAAAGGAAAGGAAGGAAAGGAAGATGCACAACAGAGAGTTCTATTTCTTCAAAATCCTTTTCTGTGAATATTTCAACATATAAACCTAGATTTGAATTAATCACTGAAACCATTTGGGGGAAAAAAATATATAAAAAAAATAATAATAATAATAAAAAAAAATCGTCCCCCTACCAGTTTCCTCTGTCCTCTCATCTGCAAGAACATACTGTGACTGAGTATCACACACAGCCCTCTTCACTGCATCATGTCAGCTGAGAGGGCAGGCATAGATATGGAAGCTAAAACCCTTTTTCTAAAGGATTTCTCTGTAAGAAGGTGATTTTGTTCTCTTGGTGTCCGTTATATTACTTTCAGCATTTCTACAGCTAAGACGAGATCTCATTTCAGCATCGTCCCTGAGAGAAGAGGCTTAGGGGAGATGACAGGCCTCTGTCAGAGCCTCCATGCCAGGAAAATTAGGGTTACACAATTACACACAGCTCCACAAGCGCCACCATAAAGCCCTCTTCGTAATTGGATCCATTTTAGGTAGTTTAAAGCCCTCTTCTTTGAGATATACAGTCAGAGCAACCCTGGGAACAGAATTCATCCTCATCTGTCAGTGTACATCTCTTTTGCATTTAGACTGGCCTGAGGAAAAACAAAACAACTACCATCCTGTCACTTTCAGTTGTACTGAGCTGATAGTACATGTCACTCTAAAGCTGGATAATTATACTGGATTCTATTTTTATTTTTGTTTGTATTGTTTGTTTGTTAGCTTTTTAAAAAGATAAAACATTGATGCAAGACAAAGACCCGTGTTCTATTTCGAGCATTAGTTTGACACCGAGGAAAAGATTGGATGGATAGCACTTCAGTTACAATACCACGCTTTTCACACCCTGTTCCTCATATTCAGTATTATTTATGAATAAATAAATTTGACAGTTTTGATCTAATTCTTCATTTTCCTACAGTATTACTTCCTTGCTTTTGGGTTTATATCTAAAAGCTGTAACTTTTATTACAAGTTGTGTGAAAACCATATACATTCACGGGCGCATTCAGTTGTAGGTTGTCCATTATAAAAACTGCAGTGACATACATGGCAGCTAACTGAATAGACAATAATAAAGTGTATGCAGTGGTCAATTCTCAAGATAATTTTTACAAATATTGTTTGGCACACTACTGAATTGTGTTTCAATATTTCTTGTAATTCTTGCACAACTCATCACTAAGTACTACAAAAATGACTGTAAAATCAGTATCAGTCTATTTTAAAGTACATTTTTAGAAGTTCAGCAATTTTTTTTAGCACATCACACTTTTATAGTTTGTAACTTAGTGATTTGCCATCATATTTGAAGGTGAAAATAATTTAGGGATTCAAACTAGTAATGTAACAAAGTCAATCTGAACATATATACCAACTCACCCTTGGGGATCCATGGGTGATGCTGCACTGCATTTGTCCAGCCGTCACTGTCAGTGTTCTGCCCACAGCAACATGATTGTAAAGTCATTGCATTCTGAAATTACTAATATCACCCAAAATATTGGTCCCACCAACTTGCCCTTTTCACTACGGTCTTCCTTGTCCAAAAATACATAATATGCGAAACTGCAGCAATCAGCTTTTTCTGGATTATGTGTAAATCCCCAGATAGATAGACACACACACACACACACACAGGCCACTGGGCTACCATAACATAAATATTTTACAAACAAAATAATTGTGATTACAGCATAAATAATAAGTCCTCTTAGTAATCACTTATCAGTCATTATGTGTGTGATGGTGCATTGTCATTGTGGAGTTAGCCTATGCATTTGATCAATGCCTGCCTGAACGCTGGACAAGTAAAGACAAATATGAGCAATTAAAATACATAACTTTAAATAAAGTTCAATAAAATACTGAAAATATTTGACTTTAAATAGACCAAGAGCTTTTTAAAAGATTTACTCAAATCTTTAGAAGTACATTATATTTTTAATCTGTATGAACAAATTATCATAAGAAATGTTAGTTATATGAGCTAAAGCAAATCACAAAACAAAATATCAATGTATACATTCATAATCAAAACAGACAAAATAAATTGGAAAACAATTCACACAGTCAGGCCTTTTGAATCAAACTCAAAAGATTACGCTAATTATTTAACCAACAGGCTGCAAACTTTAGTTACAATAGTTCCATTTCTTACCAGTGGTCTCTGATGCTGTTTGCATTGATGTCCTCTGTCAGACAAAAGAGCTGCCAGCTGTTCATGCTGCCACTGATGAAGCCTCTCCCCCTCACTTCCCTTCTACCTGAGGCAGGGAAACCTGACTTTGCCACACCCATTAAATTGCTGCCCTCCTGTGTTCATTATCTGTTAAACCTCCTGCACACCTGAAAAAGATTCAGTCATGAAACAATCAAAAATAACTCAAAAAGCCAAGTAACATCTACGTGATGAGCCACAGTTGTGAGATAATTTATTTACAAAATACATAAATTACATACATATATTAAATACATAAACTTCTATCAAACTTAGGCAAATATAAGATATGACTGAAGTCAGTTGGATGTGTGTGTAGGTGTTATGTGATGTACATGTGTTGGCTTGGCATTAAATGTCAATTCAAAGCAGATCTAGAGATCTAGACTAATGTTATGAAGCAAGTTTGGAAGCACTTTGGTCTGTTTTAAAAATAAATATTTACTGACCTAAGAGAAACTATTTTCCAGATAAAACACATTTTTCTATTATTTTTATACAAAAATCCACATGTAACAGAGTAGAAAGGACACAAAAATTACACACCACTATTTTTTTTGAACATCTTTTTATTCACTCACAGGTACATTTTGGGAATCAAACCAATTATGCAAGGCAGAGCATTTCATGAAAATAACTGCTGGTGCAAAATTACTGACGATTTGTGTTGGGCAGGGTCCGCATGTAACGCCAGTGGACACAATGGGTTACACGCAAAACCTGGAATGAGACTGCCAATACTGTATATGAAAAACCTGCAGTATGGATTACAAGAACAACTAGGATCATCAAATTTAAGTCTGTGTCTTTATTCATGGCAGCATATAAGACCATTTCCAGACATGTTTTCAAGATAAAATGCACTGACACCTGTCCCAATTTTGGTCCTATTTTTGGTCCCACTATTTTATTGAGAGGCTGTCTACATTTATATATCTAAATGTATATTTTAATATTGTGAGAAAAAAGATGGAAAAGGTGCCAGATACAAAAATAAACTCAGTTTCATAGAAGCACCCAAATAATAAAGCTGTTAAAGGTGACAAGGATTTTTGAACCCAGGTGCTCCATATCAGCTTAAATGGAAGCCACGCCCACCAATCACCAAGGAAACTAAAACAAGCCACACACCTGGGGATTCACAGCCTAATTAAATGTGTAGACAGTCTCTTTGCATTCCTTTTGTTTTACTGTGCTCAGAATGTTCCTGCGTATCAACATTTTGGTAGTGTTTACAGCACACACCCTGGATATTGTGTGAAGGTAGTTCTCTAAGAAAAAAAAAAATTTAAAAAGTAGTCAATTACACGGCTCCTTTCTCTGCTTTGCTCCAGGTCTGTGCGTCTGCTTGACCTCGCACGTGGTTTGGTTCCACGATGCAGCTGCAGAGAACCCTCCATCCAGGACAAAGGATAAATATGTGCTTCGTGCAAAGGTGTGAGCATACTTCTTGTGTTCTTTAGGATGTAACCGCTGTGAAATAAGCAGAAAACACGACATTCTATTAAAACTCTTTATTTTACAGTTCCCTCCACTCAATCATTGCCTTGACTGCTGTTCTCTTCCTTCACTGGAGTCAAAAAGGTGGGGTAAAGTGTAAAACAGTTATGTTACAAGTGAGTAATATTCTAATACTTATTTAATCATGGAAATAGTGATCATAATCATATCAGGGTTCACACACCTCAGGCTTATCTCAAACCTCCATATCAAAGACAAACCATTGTAACCAAAATAAAAGATCTTTATTCCTAACAAACAGTAAGGTAAGATGTGAAGGATTTCTTTTTTTTTTTTTTTCCTTAAGGCGGAGCTCCAAAGGTCAAACACAAGATATAGTCCTTTGTGAAGACCATAATCACTCAAGTATCTGTCTATTGTAATTTTAGTAGAAAGCACATTCATATGATCCATATTCCTTCTTTCACCTTAGACTGAAAGGAAGAGTTAATGTATAAGCCTTACAGGGATGTAAAGGCTTGATAAATGTAGACATGTATATGGGTCTAAAAACATCCTGTCAGGAGAGTAACCTTCAGAAGTGAATGGCAGCACATCCAGTCAATTTGTGTATGGTCATTGCTCTTCTTTTTAATATCAAGCTAGCATCAGTAAATCAATAAATGGTTCTATGTAAGGTATCTGAAAGTCTTTTGAGAGTCCTTCCATCATGAGTTAACCTTGTTTCTTTCTCAAGAATGGCGTAATGTCAAAATTTACAAGAAAAACTCTGTAGGGGCTATTTTGAACCAAACTGTTTAGAATTGGATAAACTATTTACGTGAGTTACAAGAAGACAGTAAATTAAGCGGAAAGTGGTTGTGGCTCAGGAGAGCACATGTCAAAGTGTCCAAGTTGCTCTGTGACTGTTTGACATGAACAAAAAGGTCAGTGTGACACATATTAAAGCACTTTGAATACCATCAAGACAGAAAGGCAATATAGAAATGCAGTTTTATTTTTTTAAAATCATGAATATTTCTTTTTTTGCTTCATGCTACAAACCATTTAGAAGAAAGTAGCATACATTTATCAGTGATCAAGTGAGGAGTGGGGTAAAAAGTTGTTCTGATACACTGTAGAGAAACCTACACACTGCAGCTCGCATACTAATTAGATCCTTCAATCTTTAATGTCAACTGAAGAACATACATTCATGACAAAGTAAGCTATCACTACTCTCTTATCACAAAACACCAACTGCATGTCACCCCGTGCCCCCCTGGGTGTTTATTACAGTCCCTGAGGATCAAACTGTCTGGGGGAGACTATAAAGGTGATTGCGGTGTTTATGAGAACTGATTTTCAATCAGGCAAACGCAGTAGAGTGACTTTCCTCTTGAGCACAATTCAACCCTTCACATGCTGAGTGATAATTGCAGCTCATCCAAAAAGGCTGTTTTCATGCTCCCTCTCAAGGTGTGTTTTCTACAAGTGCCCCATTCGCTACTTTGGATTTCTTTTTTAATTGTGCATGACTTGTGGAGCATTTTGGACTGAATAAGAACATCAGGTAAGATTGCATTAGACTTGTATCAAATGCCTATCTGTAAAATGAGCGACAAAGAGGTGTACAATTGAAAACGTTAACACACAAAGACCCAGTGCTACTTTTCTATTTAACCTTAAGTGAGTTATCACCATATATTACAATATTGTCCGCTGAATTTTGCATTTTTTCAGTGAAAATTGGGTATTTTCCTACAATTACTTTACTGTTCATGTAGATGTTAAAAACTCAGACTAAAGTTGAAGGTTATGACTGGGCTGGGGTGCTGTAAAGGGGGGGTTAACATGACAAATTCATGGGGCTCAGCATTTCCAGGGGGCCCAGTGGATATTGGTTATAAGGTGTAAAAATGTCATGTAACATCTGCAGTAAAAGAGAGGCAGAGAAGCCCAGAGTCGGACGTGCAAAGTTGAGTTCTAATTTTGTTTTCACACCACTTGAGGTTGTTACAGCACTTGTAAAATGCACCCCTATACCTACAGTTCAATAATAATAAGTTTATTCATCCATTTAACACAACAGTTCATACATACTGTACATTTAGTTTTTTTTCTATATCAAACATGGGTGAAAAGGTGTAGGCTGAAGCACCAGCTTATTTATGCCTACCCTATTTACAAAAAAGAAATTTGCACAAACAAAACAAGATAACAGAATGGTGCAGCTTTGAACAATAATATAAACAAAAAAATCAAAGCGAAATCTAAAGACTCAGACTGAGAATTTTCTTACTTTATCCTAATATTTAATATTTATTTAATACCTTAGTTTTAAACATCTTTTTAAATGTAGTCACTGACGTGCATGTTTTCAGTTCTTTGTCCAAACTGTTCCATAATTTTACTCAGTTACTACAGTTCTTACACTTACACAGTTGTACACTTTGTACACCCACCCCCCAATAACAGATTTACAGATAATTTATTTTGTGAACAGCCCATAATGTTTACCTTCCATGGGGTTCACACTTGGTAGCAGTGCCCCAGGGTTATTATATCAAAACCCAAAGAAAAAGTGACTTTTTCAGCATCGTAATCAGTAAGTGAACATAAACCATGTGTGTCCACCCACTGTCATTCATCAAACTTCATGGGTTTTACTGGCGAATTGATGTTGTAGAAGATGACAGTGTTTCCACGTTCACTACAGAGACTGTGTGATGGCCATGAAAAGGTGACAAACTGCATTTTTCCACCAGTGGTTGTTTGGATCTTTAAGGGTTAAAGCAAGAGAGGTAGGGAAAGAGAAGTCATCACACCTGAACGCCTACTGTATACCAACATCTACAATCAACCTGGCAATGTCGTTTGTCTTTTAGATTCATTAAAGTACCTGCCTTCCCTCCCCACTGCATGTACTTTACACACCTACCATTACTGCTTCAGCTCAACCCCTCTTCCTTTCTTCATTTTCATCAAAACATTGCAGATGAGGTCCTGAGCTCAATTAATCATTCTGCAGCCCTCCTGCACTGCCCTCTATTAATCACCAAACCCACCACACAGCAGGGCCTGGCTTCAGCAATGTTTCTTTATGGGAGTGGTTATGTTGTCAGTGGACTTATACCTGCACACAGCTGGCAAAAACACACACATCTATGACTGCCATTTTTGTACCATAATATATTAGGGGAATAGGATATGCACTAATTTCAAGGTCTTGATTTTCTTCTGATCCATGCATTTTTGAAACGCGGGGGTAACACTCTGTATTCCTGGAAGCGGAAGTAATTATGTATTTTTTAAAGAAATTTCGCAGAGTCTCAATGGGAGTGTGAAGGTAACTTTAAAAGAAAATGTCAATGATATGATCCCTTAAAGCTGCCAGAGCCAAAATCAAGGGAGAAAAATCCCAGAATTTGGAAATACATACCGTCCTTCCTTCTTCCCATAGTCTTCTCCTCTCATCCCAATGGTAAAACTAAATATAGAGATTATATTTAATACATGGAAAACATTTCTTTTCCAGTCTTGCAGAATAAGTCTCAGCGTAGTGTGGAGTTGTTTTTTTGAATAAATTTTGACAGTGATCCATAATTACTGCTGTCAGTCATGCTATTAACCTCCTACCTCACTGAAATCACCTGTATTTAGCCAAAGTCGGCATCAAGGGGTAGATTTTCTACACCTCAAGACAGAATTTTGGCTGTAGGTGGTAGAATTCATGTTTCATGCCAGACCTTTTAAATTACAATATGCTGAAAGGTAATTTTTGCCTTAATGATGCCAAAAACAATCATGCATTGTAGCTTTAAATAACATTGCATGCATAAAAGATTTTTCATCTTAAATTAAATTCTATCAGTGTCAGACAAACTATATTTAACCTGTTTTGCTCGAAAGGTGGCTTGAAAAGAAGGAATAATATCATAGAAGTCCATTCTAGTGTTTGTAATAGTCTTAGCAACTTCAACTTGCCCCGCCACAGCCAAGTCAAACAATCATATGATAATTTCAGAGATATTTTTAATAGACATCAGTATTAGTATAACAATTACAAAACAAGGCCTGGTTTGTTTCTATACTCTTCTTCCTAGAATTAGCTCGCAGTTATTTAATCATTTTTATTTATTATTCCCTGCCTTTCTTTGCTGCTCTTTGTTTTCTTTTTTTTTTTATTCACGGAAGTAGATAGTACAGCAACTTGAGAGGCAGGGGCAGCTTGCTTAATTATAATAAATTTGTGACTCTTATCTGTCCTTAGCCAACCTTGGCATTTTTACTGCACTCCCTTTAACTGTTCACTCCTCCAAGGCACAGAAAACACCCATCTTTGAGTCAAATATCTGCTTAAAACACAAGACAAAGCCTTATCTACAGCCAGTTGTGAGCGTGCTAAGAGAGCAAATGATTAAAGGTCCAAAATAAGTAACTGTAATGCCTGAATTTGGAATTTTTCCTCAGACATCATGTTATTACGTAACATACTAAAATAATTCCATGATTTTTGACTAAATCCAAATTCAGTTCAGTTGTACATAGTGGAAGCTCCAGGTTGGCCTGCAGCATCCTGAAACCATGTCTCTGGTGTTAAATCGATCTCCACTCAGTAACCATGTTCACGGAGGATATTTTGACTGTATGACTGAATGATAAATGGTAATCAAGCTCCATCCAGATGTTACAATAAGACAAAGGCAGCGTATTATGGCGCTTTTCCACTCCATGGTACTGGTTCTACTCTACTCGACTCTACACGGCTCTTTCGCTTTTCAATTACAAAAAAGGACCCTGGAATCTGGGACCCGATACTAGTTTTTTAGTACCGCCTCAGTCAAGGTTCCAAAGTGTTGGGACCGACACCAAAACGTGACCTCATGACACTGCGGTCACTAATTGGTCAGACAGTTTTCTCTGTGACCCGCGATTTACAAAAATCTGACACGGAAGTAGACAGTGAATAGCGAAACATTAAACCACATGAGGACAGAACAAAACGACACCATAGACGCTTAGGTAGATTCAGTCTTTGGTGGGGGACGTGAAAATCCAGACGAGAAAATACGCAACAAGCAAGTTTTCGGCAACCCTTTTAGCAGACGACACGAAAGTAACACACCACATCAGAGTAACAAGTCAAGCTGAGACGAGCTGGTCCCATGTACAGTAAGTGGAAAAGCACCACAGGAATATTGAGTAGAGTAGAGGCGGTACCATGTAGTGGAAAAGTGCCATTAGATGCTTACACTGGAGTTATACACGTATTATACAAATGTTCTGATAACCTGAAACTAGTATTTTAACTTGGTTGGAATAAAGAGCTCCATTCTAAAGATATGCACTTTATGTAAACATATTGACTTCTCAGTAAATATGTGACCACTAGAGGGAGTAGTTAGTAATCG
>JAPSES010000001.1:18803062-18827572 GCA_029822895.1 Maxillicosta whitleyi
AAAACACACACACAAATATATATATATATATATATATATATATATATATATTTCTGCCATTATGGGTCTCTTACATTATTCAGCATTTTGTTATATTCATCAAAAGTCTAAGAAGCAAAGGTCTGATAATGTAACCACTGACTACACTTTAACTATCCAGCTAGCATAACAAACTAGTTTAGAAACATGCATAATTCATGCATTTTCTCTCCTCAGAAGGAAACATTAAATATTTGTTAACTTATAAAAGCATCATGCAACACTCTGCACTGCAGGACTATTAATTTTCCACACACGCTTTATTGTAAAGCTCCATCTGCTACACCGCTGGTCCTATTCAGTCTAAGAAAGAGGGCTTGAATATTGGAGAGGAACAGTTAAACCTCAAACACAGAAAAATACAAGGGGAAAATACTATATCCACAAATAAATAAACCAACATTGTGCAGTGAAACTAAAACAGCATTTCAACATCTGTGCTGCAATGATTAGTGACAGAAGTATCCAAAAAACAAATACAAGGCATTTATGGGTGAACATTTTTTTTTTTTAACTTTTCACAAGACTTAAAACTTAAAATCTTTCGAAGTTTTTTTTTTTGCTCTGTCTCTTTCCCCTCTTTTCTACGTTGCATCATAGAAAAAACAAACATAAGTACAAGAAAACTTTTTTTCTTTTTTTTAGGCATGGTTTTGCACACAATCTTTGGGGAAAAATAAGACAATAACAATAATAATAATAAGCGCATGTCATTATTGTTATTTGTGCATGCACTTTCCTGCATGGCTACTTTTATCGTCCTGTTTCTTAACAGCTAAAAGCCAAGTGTGGCATGAATTCCAATAACACTATTTCTTATGAAATATTCCATTTATTATTGATACAATCATCTTTTAAATTAATAAACAACATCATTTCAAAATGCTTAAATTCCTGAACTGAACCTGCCTGAATAAATTCCTGTAGTTTGGTTTGACACAACGCTCCCACACAAAACTTAAATAAATACTGTCTGCCCCTGGCATCGAACTCAAAAACCAACAGATATGTCTCGTGTGTTTTACCTGTTTCTCCACCAAGAAGCAAACACATGAGCAATGCCAAAATATCCACAGTTTTAAAGCATTTGACATGGTCTGGTCCCAGTACAGGCGGGAGGGGGGGGGGGGCTTATTGTTAATTGCTGGACCATTACATCCTTGGCTATTTCTTACCTTTGTTTATATGTAATTATTATTGAATTATATAATATTATATTATAAGCTTTGCTAAGTATCAGTTAAATAGATAAATAGATGTAGTAAGTGTTGTAAGTATTTTCAGAATCCGTTTTTGTTATTTACATTATTAGGACTCTAAACTGATGTAATTTAATCATTAAGGGAACAGAAGTAATGTGGTATGTTGCATAAATGAAAGTTGTTGGAGGGATTTAATTCGGTTTCTTCTTCCCACTCTTTTTCAAGCAATACTTCATTGAATTCGTTATTACTACTGTACATGGCTGTGTCGATTTGATCAACTCTGTTTATTAACGTATTTGCCCTGCAATTAGTTCCTTGTACATGTAAAAGTTTAGTTTTTTTCTTCAAAATGAATGAAATGAACGAATGAATGAAAGAGCAGCACGGATCTAATGTGGTACTTCATTTACAAAATGTCTTGTGTGTCAAGACTAAAATAGAAAAACACAAAAAATTTTCTTTTATCATTTTAAAATGGACAACAACGGTAAGAGCAGCCAGTAATTAAGTCATATTAGTTTGATTTAACTAAACTAAGGTAAAAACATCAGTAATGTTAAAGGAAGTAGACCTACAAAGTACGCAGAATATCCACCTCCGGCTGATAGAATTAATGTCAACACTTTTGAAACTTATAGAGTTTTTACTGGCTATTAATGTCATTTTTCTAACATAAAGGTTTCTGTGGATAAACCCCCTGAAGAGCTTGCAGGAAGGACAGTCAGGCAATTGTATCCTCTTTGTTGACTTAGAAACAGTATTTCTAATTTAACAAGTAACCTGCAAAATGAAACAACTTTCCCCCAGAGTGAAAGCAGGAAAATTGGTGATTAGGTGCTGATTTATGGCATGTAATTGTTCCAAAGGGGCTGCAGTATCACTTTTTTTGTCAACAGAGTTTTGATTACATTATATAATCAAAAGTTCAGTCGTTTTGTTAGTACACCCACTAAAATTCCTTTAGTGCTCAACAGGAAATGTTTTATAGCCAACATTGATAAGTACCTCCCAAGAGAATAAAATTACTCTTCCTTTCAACTGTTTCACCTCAGGATACAATCAAGGCCACTGTTAAATTCTCTTTGTGCACTTGTGATTACATTTCAAACCTTAAAAATACCTCTTGTTTTTTGTGGATGAACAACTGCATTGCGAAGTAATTTAACACTCCATCTCCTTCCCTCTTGGCATAATTAACATATCCAGTGTGTCTCTAATTAAGCAATCTGGATATGCTCATCATGAAAATGGGGGAAAAAAAAAAAAAAATCACCAACACGTGAGAATACCATTGCACTTTTTTTTTTTTTTTTTTTTAATCAGATTTGATAGGATATCAATTCCCATCTTACTGTTAATTGAAAATATGTTTCAAAGATAAGGCATAATATATCTCCAACCCACAGGACATGATTTTCCCCATGACTGAACATATCAGAAATCCAGATCATGGGGAAAGCTAACTTCAAAAAATGTCACATGATCATCTTGCACATTGTCAAGACAGAAAAGAGCCGCGCAGGATTTCACTAAGCTATTAATGCAATGTCTGGTCCATAATCCTGCTATGAAAGTCAACAACAAAGAATAAAGGCCACTAAACAAACAAGCAGAGTTTAGAGGGCTAGCTGGGGCTGGCCCAGAACCTCATTAAAGCAGCCTGCCTCTCTTCTTAAAAGCAGTTCCACTGGCAGAGTCACCCATAGAAACTCTAAACTGACAGAATATTTCATTAGAAGCCTTGAATATTTCATTTGAATACACATCTTTGGATGCATTTTCTCTTCTCTATCATACATTAGCAATTAGGTGCTGCAACAGTTACATGGCCTCATCTGCATATGAAGAGCCGTCTGTAAAATGTACGCTGCGTTAATTCTGTTCTGGCCGGTGTTTTGAACCGTGGTAATGGACGTGTAGGACAAAGGTTACATAAATTCACAGGTGCATGAAAAAGCATCCGGACCCATCAGTTAACTCTTCACCACACCCCATCTGAAGTCCCATGGCCCACAGAAACCAGCATCCTCGCCTGGCCCGTCTGCCACAGCATTGCCATGGCAACCACTCTCTGCTCACAACCCTTCATAGATTTTTTTTTTTTTTTTTTAATCCACAGCTACATTTTCTGAGGCTGGTTCTGAGCATGACAGCTACTGATCCAAATGGTGTTGTAGCACTTCAAGGTAGAATTCTGGCACATTGCAACATATTCATTTCTTTTCCCGCCAAAAACTGGGAAGACAGATGAAAATAATTCAAGACAGCTGTGCTATAATCATTTTAAAACTGATCCCATTACTGAATTACCATAATGCACTGAAGCTATTCTTCTGAGATATGGTAACTATTGTATATTGGCCATTTTGTTTACTTATTTGCCTATTTGTGTGATATGCCAACTGCCTTTGCACTCAACCTCAGCATCCCAGATTGTCATTACAATAAGAATAAAAGCTTTTGAGTGAAGCTAATCAGATTATATTGTTGCTGTTTAAAATCATGAATACATTAAAGTGATGTTAATTTGTGTGGCTTTTTATTCCGTCTCCATCTACACACCATTAAACTGATCTCTCCCAAACACAAAAATATACAGCATATCCATGATATTTGTTTCTGTTATGTATCAGAGTTATCCACATATCAGCTGGGTTTAAAAAGCATCCATTAAACAGACTATAAGTAGTATTTATACTTCTAGGTATTAAAAAAAAATACCAAGAATTTTTAATAAAATGTTGAGAAGACAGAGCTCTAAAATTAATATGCAAATGATACCAACACATTGGACTGTAGATAAGAACTATATCACACAGATTTACATGACCACTAGAGGGGGTAGTGAGTCATTAACAAACAACTTTTAAATAAAGTGACATAAAGTAAAACAGTGATCAAAGTTAAAGCACTGTTTTTGTTATTGTTTTGCCACCGACTACAGTTCTAAATAAAAACTGGAGTTTGATGCTGAAGTTGCAATGTTTCATCTACATTTGATTATGAAGATATAAAGTTATAATGTGGCGTTGTTATCTAAGTTCACCATTTTTTAATCCACAGTTCAGACTAAACTGTGACCGTTCTGACGATGTTTGGCAACAAGTGGTGCCAGGCACAACAAACCCCACCCCACGCAGATATTGTAGTCTACTGGGTATGGATCCAGCTGATGTCTTCATGTCTATGCATGTGGTGATATCAACATGTCAATGACCTCTATATATGTGCAGTAATTTGAAAAAAAAAAAGATGTTTTTATTGACATTTCAAATTTCACCCATTATAAGTAAATGGGTGGGGAAAAAAACACCTTAAAAATTCATTAAAAATGTAAACTTTGACCTACTTTTCCCAAGATGCAACCTTATTTAATCTGGGTCATTGGCAATCTATAAACCAAATTTGGTGTGAATTGAACCAACAGTTTTGCCACTACAGACATTTGAAATTTCAGCTATTATAAGTAAATGGGAAAGAAAAACTATTTTAAAATTAATTTTTTTTTTTTTTTTAAAAATGGAACTTTAACCTACTGTTCCCAAAATGTAATCAGATCTATTCTAGGTCACGAAGTCTACAAACCCAATTTGACATGAATTCAACCAATAGTTTTTCTGCTAGAGTGTTAACAAACAAACAAACTGGCCCAAAAACAATACCCCTTGCTTTACCCCTTGGGGTAATAACAAAGCTATGATGTAAACTATCAGCTGATATAGCATGTGACGATGCAGTATTCCACTGACTGTCATAGTAAGACTGCTCAGAGTACATATCAGCTCTTTAGAGACAATGCAATTGTATTTTTAATTTACTGTCAATACAAAAACAACACTAAACATGTTATATCATTTTAACATAAAGGAGCAGCTGCAAGAATAGATGAATTATGCAACGTCCTTGTCAATGACCATTGTATTTATATCATGTCTGCAGTTTTAAATGCACACATAGCATTCTGATTTTGGTTGGTATAACAACATCATGCAAATAAAAGACATAATTGCCTCAGCCTTCACCAGAAGATTATATAATCACTTGTTCATATTGTTGCCATTCAGCTAATGAAAGTTAGCATGTCGACGCCCTTATCTCTGAAGCTTTAGTTAAAGGTCAGCGTTCATTCAGTGAAATATACAGGTTGTTCTTAACTGCAGCAGTAATCTGGTGTAAACATCATGTTACAGAGGACTAATTTATTTTGAATATAATTTAATATTCTGTTAAACTGTTATTCTTTATATCCAGTTTTGTAATCAGTTCATTTATCTGTTTAATTATTTCCCGCCTTTGTTATCTTAGTGTCCCATTGTTTCATCTGCCACTCACTCTTCAAGCTGCAAATAACATTTAGACAAATATAGCTTTGTTTTGACATGACTTCTCAGCTCTTGTTGCTTTAAATAATGGCAGTATTAGTTTTCTAAAAGCTACTGTTTTAAATAGTGTTTAAACTTCAACAACAAACACCCCACAGTCAACAAAGAACTACTTTCTTTGTCTATGAGCACACCAACCTGAAAAACAAACGCAGAAAGATCAGAAAATAGTAACATGTGTACATATTCAGTATTGCAAAAAAATATATCCAAGGTATATTTTCATTGCACTTTGTGGAGGTGTGAGAATAATAGAGTTAATGAAGCAGGCGAAAGGTTTTCTGAGTTGAATGTTTTTGACATCCTTGTTCTCTGCAACCTCTAACTATTGAAGAAATAAAGTAATCAACTTAGTTCTTAATTATCTTGGTCATAAGACTGTAATTATTGTCAGTTTATATCTCATAACTGTTATCATAATTTCTATTTTAAAGTAGTGGGGAGTGAACTTCACCCATAAAGACCCAAACATCCACCGTCGTCCAAAACCATCTACTGATACAGATGTTTAATAACTTTAGAACCACTAATCCTATTAATACATGTAATTGGTGTAAACTACAGTCTTTTCATGGTCATCAGATACGACCCATTTGGACATTCAGAGGCTCTGTAGTTACCATGGAAACACCGTCATCTTCTACAACATTGAATCACCAGTAAAAAGCATTGGAGTTGGATCAATGACAGTGGATGGTTCAGTTAATGATATATTTTGCTGAAAGTCACCAAATTTTTTTATTTTCTTTGTTTCTCATTTAATAATCTTTAACCTAGTCTGAGATTTTATGAACATCTACATGATCAGTGAATTAAATTTAGAAAAATATCTGTTTTTTTTGTTTTTGTTTTGTTTTTTTACTAAACTTTTCTCTATATTTACCTTTTCTTAAGGGATTTATCCAAATTTATTGTAAAATTATCCTGTTTATTTTGGATTATGGATGGATTAATCTGCATCAATGCATTCATTTTGACAACCCTAGTATAGACCTTGATATACATTGTATTATTATTTCATTTGTTCTGTGCTCTAAAAAGCTGCTTTAAATCTTCACACACTAGAGACCTAACAAGGTTAATTCAGATAAAGATGACCATCTTTGTTAGCATACAGCATGGTCTGTTGTGAGTGGTGATGGTGTGTTGTGAAAGCTTTAGAGCAGTTTTTGGCAGTTGTGTCTTTGTGAGTAGATGTGGATATTACAATAAATATTGCATGGTTCAGATGTGTTTTATTGGATTTCATATGACAGCTGGCCACAGAGTGTGAAACTGCAGTGCTTTTGGGTCAGTGGCAGATCATGATGTCTCTGAGCAAAGAGGAATCTAGTATCAAAGTGCTGCCTTGAAGAAGCAACGCAGAGGAAAAGGGCCTTATCATGTTAAAGCTTAAAATATTTATTTGATACAATAGACACTTGCAGTCACCGTAACTCAAGTGTGACATGATTGAAAACTACAACAAGCCATTAATGTTTCACATGTGGTTATAAGTAAAAGATGAACCACACACTTGTTTTATTATTCCGCTAGTGTTATTCTGGTCAAGTGAGACTTGGTAGTAATTAATCATATTTCTCACATTTGTGCCCATTTTTCTGGGTTGACAGTGTTATTCGCTGAACATATTGTTTCAATTGAAGGCACCTCCATAAATGAATTCTTATTAGCCATCTAAAAATAGTCTCCTGGTTTCAGGGTCTAGGCTGCCTGTAATCTGACAAGCACAGAGGGAGCATCATGACCAGCCAGCTGCCAGAGCCTCAATGAAAAACATAAGGAGTATCAAGCTTTATGTTATAAATCTCCGGTGGAATATCACTCACTCTTATGAATAATTTCTCGCTGATCATTAGCAAGTCAGGTGATGAATGGCCATTTTTTGTCTTATGCCACAAGGTAAAAAATGTATATCAGATGTTTGCTTATTCTTTTTTTCAACCTTTGAATGTAGATTTTTTTCCATGTTTGTCCACATTATTATTCTTCACATACATATATTATTTTACCATTTGTTAATTGATGCATTTGCATAGTGAATCTACATGTGAATATAATCTCCATTCATTAGCGTGCAGTTTCATGGAAATTTTTGTATTCCTTTGTAGCATTTTTTATGCTTTGTTATTGCACTATACTACTATACTACTATAATATACTATATTGTCTTGCTACATCTTTCATGTATTGTCGTCACATTGTACAAAACTATACACATTGGTATTGCAGAAGCTACAGATATAGCTCAGTTAGTGATGCAACTACACTCTCCACTGGTGAGAGGTTTACATATGATACTTTTAAAAAAAAAATGTTTAGCCATTTTTACCATGATAAGTCATATGGTGAAGAAGTCATTAATGAAAAATGACCAGATGAAAAAGGCTGAATCTTGACACAACAGAACAGTGCTCGCAAGCAGCATACTTCTGTTTTCTCCAATATCCAATTAAAGGACAAAACAATATACGAATTATTTTCTTATCACAAAATTCATAACCATTGTCCAAATATTGGGCTCTGTACCCTATTTCCCAGCTCTTGTGTACAGGAAATCAACAGTTTTTAATATACTTTCTCAGGCAAAATGTTGCTAGGTTCATAAATAAAATGAAATCAACAGCAGAAAATCTTAGTGGATAATTTCCATGACTTAACTCATGTGTTCAAGACCGAAACAATGATTAACTGACACACACGGCGCTCAAAAAAAGCAATATCTAACCACTCATCCTGCATTTCCTTCTGTCACTGTGGACAAGTTTCAGCGTCTGCAGTGCAACGACCTGGATTCCAGTCCATTGGGAAGAAAATGGGGATGCAGGATAACAAACTGCACGAGGGACTTCAGCAAGCATTGGCTTTAACACATGCACCACTTACAGTGAGCCCAGCATGCATCCTTTTCCAAACACCGCAAAGCGTCACACACCCCCTGAGAAAACATCTGCTTCTGTACACCAATCCCAACTCTGCTCCCATATCCTCACATATTATTTTGGTGCACAACAACACCTTGGAAACAAAATATCACCATACAATTAGAATACAGAAAATACAATTTATTTTCACACCACAATAGATGGTAATTAATGTGACTAATTAAAGGTGCAGTGTGAAGGATTCACAGATATTTAATAATAATAATGGATTCGACTTTTATAGTGCTTTGCATTATTGATTCGCTCTCACATTCCCCCTCTGGTGGTGGTAAACCATGTTTGTAGCCACAGCTGCCGTGGGGCAGACTGACAGAAGTGTGGCTGCCAATTTGTGCCTAAGGCCCCTCTGACCACCACTGGAAATTCATATGCATTTATACACCAGTGTGAGTGGCACTGGAGGCAAGGGGGGGTGAAGTGTTTTGCCCAAGGACACAATGACTAGGATAGAGTGGGATTTGAGCTGCCATCCCCTCGGCTAGTGGACAACCCACTCTACCAACTGAGCCACAGCCACCCCATAAAGCCCATAAAGAGTGCTGCTTTCATGTCAGTTCCCTTTTTTTTTTTCTCTATTTATAATCTTTCACAAGTAATTTATCCCTATTTACCCCAACATTATGCTTTGCATTTTGCATTTTTAAGTTGAACTCTGGTATATTTCTATTTTTAATGTACTAATCATAGATTGTTCATTACAGCCCAAGTAAAGTTGATGATGATTATATCCAAAACAGAGAAAACTAAAGAAAATTCTATATTTTTTCAGCAAAATACATCATTAAACAAGTGTCACTGATCAAACACCATGGGTATTACAGGTGAGTCAATGTTGAAGAAGATGACGGTGGTTTCACATTTACTACGGAGTGTCTGAACGTCCAAATGGATCAAATATGATGACCATGAAAAGATGACAAACTGTATTTTACACCAATTATTTATATTTATTGATAGGATTAGTAGATCAACAGGTATTAAATAGTTTATATCAATAATGGTTTTGGTCGCCAGTGGATGTTTGGGTCTTTATGGACTAATGCAATATTGGGAATTGTGTTTTCATTAGTATATAATTACCTGACAATAAGAATACCACTATATTAAAACTGGTAATTTATATTATACACACATAGAGTGGAAGTCCTCCAATTGTCCAAGTTGCCCCATTGTGTTTCCACAATTGCCCAGAACTGATGAACTAAACACTGACTCTACAGGAACCTGGAAGTGGAAGAGGTATGGAGTGTTCTGCTGATTTCAATATTAGTGCTCAATATTAATATTAGATGTCATTAAATCTCCTGCACACTGCACCTTTTAACTACTGAAAGAAGAAGAATATTTCTGCAAGAGTGATATCCGAAGCATTAATATTAATAAGTGTGGTCAAGTCTACTAACTAAAGTCTACTCTGTTAATGTTTAGATTCAGTTTGTTAATACAAGAAGACATTAAGGAGCGCTTTTTGTAAAATGATGTTACTTCAAAGAATGTTTTTCGGTGGGTTTTTTTCCCTCCTTTTATTTTATCTTACACCATGCCTCAGCTTTCATTTACTTGCGATGACCATTAGTTTTAGAATAATCCAAACGGCCAATTTTTTATTCAAATGTGTGCCAAAGCTGCATAAATTAGGACACTGATCTGCATCTTTCCTTCTTTCTGATGCAAGAATTACAGGCCTTGGTGGAGAAAATTTTAAGTATTACCGAGACCAGTGTAGCGCGTGAAGATTAGAAGGCACTGTGTTATTTTGATCGACTGTTTGAGTTTATGTTTGAAGGAGAAAACGTCTTGGTACTATAATTGTGATGTGTGTAAAGAAAGAGCTTGGCACTTTATTCAGTCTCTGGTGATGCAGTGTTAATTTGTAGAGGGTTTTGGTAGCCATGGGTGCATTCTAGTTTGCAACCTTCCCCTGCCACAGATAATACACAGAGAGAAGTCATTAGCCGTATAGTTATTACATATAAACCCTTTAATGCTGTCAAAATGCAAGTCTTCTTTGTTTCCAAGTTCAGCGAGTTATATTTGTATGCATGTCATCTGTATCAGTACGCACTTATTTCAGGATAATTACAATCATTTTTTATGCTGTGCAAATGGTATTATTATGAAGACCTGTCAGTTTATGAAATTAGTATGAATGTTTTATTGCTGCATGTAAATGTATTCTAAATGTGACCCAAAGAATAGTACCTTTTTATCATTTAAATAAGGACAAATACAGACATCTCCCTTTGAGATATAGTTTTAGACATAGTGCACAGATATTAGAGATCTCATTACTCACAAAAACAATGTTGCCTAAAACATAAATAAAGGATAAATGTGCCATTATCTTCCCGCAAAACATATTTGGGGAGCAGCTCATTTATACTTTGGGTGCTGCAGTGTTTGTGCTATACAAGAACAGTTTCCTCCAAGGAGAAAAGAAGATTGGCCATTACTGGAGTCCTAAATGTTGGGTATTAAACCACTACCATATTCATGATTCATATATTCAATCATTCATGTTTTTTTTTGGGGGGGGGGGTTTGTACTGAAACAAAGTAAGTTAATTAAACAGGCACTCAAAGTCATCAATCATGCCATTTTCTAGCACATAATAATGTGACCATGATGCAAAATGGTGAAAATATTAATGATCCAGTTTCAGTCTGCTTAAATATTTGTGGCATATAAAGTGGCACCATCTCACATTGTACATACCTGATGATCCTACAGCACAGAGCAGTACAGCCTGACAAACAGGATAAGCATCTGTTTCTTTCCATGCAAAAAAAGAAAAAAAAAAAACTCTGTAAGGCTGTCCAAATCTACCTCTGCACCAGTGACTCGACAGTGACTATGTAGGTCAGCACCCTCTGACAGGCTCTATATGCTCGGAGGGTGTGACTGCAATTTGCCAAGGCAATTCACGCACAGACAGAAAGATGCACATACACACCTAAGCCTCTACATGCTAAACACGGTCAGCAGAGGTACAGAAAAAGGTCATGGGCATCTTAGCACTAAGCAGCGGATTTTTCTCTACAGCACTTTGGAAAATGAGCAGCAACATTATACAGCTCACTACATTTCCCCCGACAACTGTAAAATAAAGTGGGCAGTTAGCATTCAGGAAGCTCCCAATATAGAGAACCTTGAAAAACACTGCTCAGCTTTTCCCACAAAAATATGCTGTGATTAAAATACATTTTCACATCAATGTTTCAAAGTCGGGGGGGTCATAATCAGTACAGTTGAGTAAAAAAACAAACAAAAAAATATATTAATACAGCATACAAAATAAAATGAAAGCATAGAAAACATACAAAAATAAAGTGGGAAATAATAGATAGAATACCATAATAAAATTTGACAAAAGAAAAACAAAACAAATGCATGTCAAAGTAAGTCGACAGGACATGATGAAACATATAGTTGATGAGATGGATCTGATATAAACATGTAAATCATTCCACTCTGCTAAGACTTTGAATCTAAAAGCTATTTTGGGAGCTTTTTTAGTATGATGGATAAAATTAATACCAAGTCGAGGTCTTGTACCTATGATCATTATATAAAACATAACTGAAGTAAATAAACTTAAATATAAGACAGTGAATGCGGCTTAGATGTAGAAATTACTATTTGAATGCCTCATAAAGCGCAAGGTGATGTGTCAGACAAGCACAAATCCTTAGTGTCTATTATATACAAGAGAAAAGTCGGATTTAATACAATATCACAGTCAAGAATCAGAAGTAGGCAAATTTCTCCTTGTAGAGCACTTTCACGATTGGTGTAAAATATTGATTCTAAAGTTTGATTTAGTATGTTAGTGTAAGTTTTATACATATAGATATCAGTCTGTATCATTTTTTAATACATTTTGTAATATTTTGTATTTATTAAGACTGAATGGTTGTTTATGGATTTATGGATGTTTTTCTAGCTCTGTGAATAGTGAGTTAATTTCTTCTTGTCCATAACATTGCATTGCATTGTTGACTGTGTTAACGCTTTAACCCCTAAGACATTATTACAGATAAATGTCGAAGTGTGAATTTGCATCTGTAAAAGTGTCACAAAACCTGTTGTGAGTATATGCTTATGTTCCTTCACTTCTGTAGTTTTGCTTTATTGTGTGTTTTAGGGTCAAAACAGGGTGGAATAACAGAAAAAGACAAAGAGAGGAACTAAAGTTTTACAGGATTTTACTAAATAAAGGTACTCAGAATGTCCATCAATAAGAGATTTGGAATGTTGAACATGAACTGTGAACTGGAACAAACTGAACAACAAGGATTTCAATTTTGGCCCCGTATTTTATTATTATTATTATTATTTTTAAATCAGTCCAGGTGCTTTTTGGCACATGGTTGAACTCCAAAAAGCAGTGACATGGTCAAAACTCAGTAAAAACACAGTAAAAAAAAAAAAAAAGAAAGAAAGAAAAAAGAAAGAAAATAAAGGAAAATCACCACAACATTGGAAACAACAGCAAAAACAAAACGCCACAAGAAAAACAAACAAACCCCAAACTGTCAATTGTTATATGAGTCGGTCTCACTCACTGCACTGCGTTTTACCCCCCATTACACAGGTGACAGGGGGGTATGGATGGATGTCTATGAAAACCACAAGGTCTATTCTATCAGTATGTTTTTACTTTTTTTTCTTGTTGAGCAAACAGTTGAATTTTTATGAATATTTAAAATATATCATACATTCAGAACGCTCACCACAGACACGTCAGAGGTTAAAGGGTTAAACATAAAAGGTCATTTGGGAGCCCATTTCTTAGTATGATGGATAAAGTTAGTTCTGCTCATTGTATAAAAAGTAACTGAAGTAAATAAGCTTAAATATAAGACAGTGAATGTGGCTTAGATGTAGAAATTACCATTCGAATGCCTCACAAAGTGTAATGTGATGTGTCAGACAAGCACAAATCCTCAGTGTCTATTATATACAAGAGAAAAGTCGGATTTAATACAATATCCAAAAGATCAAGAGTCAGAAGTAGGTAAATTCACTTGCACTTTCAAGACTGGTGTAAAATATTGATTCTGAAGTTCAGATTATTATGTTAGAGTCAGTTTTGTACATAAAAATCAGTCTAAAGCTTGAATTTGTTGCAAATTGCCTGAGTTCTAACTTTATCATCTGTGCAATATTATAATCATTATTATCCTATCTGCTCTACTCATTTGCATACCATTTAAAGGGGGAAAAAAATTGGGGCAAAGTATTTTGGGATAGTTTTATGTGTTTACAGTGTTCTGAGTTTCTAATTAGTGTTGTTCTTGAATAGCAGAGTTATGGTGTGTTTTACTCTTTTTTAATCGTTGTCTTCTTGTGGAATGATTATTGTTATTGAGTTCATTTTCTTGCATCATGAGCTAAGATCCTTCTTTGTTCCATCACCCTCTGTAGTGGTCTCTAAGCAGAATAAATACCATGTCCTCACTGACTTATATCTTACCTGTTTGCTATAAAATGTACACATACCTCCAGACCCTGCACAGGTATATAGTCAAATTTCTTTTAAAGCTGATTTTTTTTTTTACCATGTTTATACATTTTCTTATATTTTGAACTGACTGAATGGTCATTGACAGATATAGATAGATGGGTGATTATTGAATGTTGTGAACAATGGCTTGATTTCTTCTTCTTTGTAATATTTCATTGCATTGTTGATTCTTAAACTGCATATGACAAATAAACAAATCTGAATCTGCATGAGGACTACATGTATAAATGGCAGTGTTATCAGCATAGAGTTGATCACAAGATTTACTGATAATTTATGATAAATTACCCACTTGCACTGGCTACCAGTGGCTGCCCGGAGCAAGCACAAGGCGCTGACCCTTGCCTACAAAAATATCTCAGGAACAGCCCCAGATTATCTGAAGGAAATGTTAAGGCCACATGTTCCTGCCAGAGAGCTGCGTTCCTCCAATGAAAACCGACTAGCCGTGCCCCCTGCTCGCTCTAAGCCATCCCAGGCAAAACTGTTCCCTGTAATAATCCCTCAGCAGTGGAACAAACTTCCAGAAACAAGAATACTAGCTTCATCTCTCGTTACCTTCAAAAAGCATGTAAAGACTCTCCTCTTTCAAGACTATTTACTGCACTGATGTCTGAGCTGGCCCAGATCCAGGGTAGACTCTATGGCAGGTTGCGGGGTGTGAATGTATGTGTCTACTCTAAATGACCCCATACGAAAGCACTTAAAAAAAACCAAAACCTACTAACCCCAGTTGGCAGTTGCACCTATTGTTCTGTATATTTCCTGTGCATCTTGTATCTGCAAGTGCTATATGCTATGTTTATGTCCTCTATTGTAAGTCGCTTTGGATAAAAGTGTCAGCCAAAAGTAATGTAAATTAATAGTGGACTGTGAAACCCACTTCTTAGTACTTAAGTGAGTCATGTTGTATTGGTAATACAGGAAAACTAAACTTGTACAAAATTGCCAAAGACACATCTCTGATTTGAAGCTGCAGGAGTCAGAATCAAGTGGGCTCTCCACTTAGTCCAAATCAGAACACTGACTTTTTTTTTATGTTGTTATAGGAAAGTAAAGGCAACTTTTCAGTCACCTGTGTTGTAACATGGACTTGAGCAGTAACATACATCCAGGTTAGATTCAGTGAAACTAATTGGCAATTAAGTATTTAACCTTGTTATTGATGTTATTGATGATGAGTTCTTTCGGCTTTTTCCCTTCCTTTCCGGGGTCACCACAGCGAATCACCTTCGCATGTTGATTTGGCAGAAGTTTTTAGGTCGGATGCCCTTCCTGACACAATCAGCACAATGGGGCTTGCGCCCCCTTGTGGCCATATTGGGATGTATAGCGCAAAGAACCTTTCCCAAGGGATCACCTGGGTCTCGAACCGCACCAAAGTCAGTGGCGTTAACCACTGAGCTACCCAGTCGCTTGCCTGAAAACGTGTGATGAGCCAAAATCTGCATGATGGGGCAGATTCTCTACAGCCAAGAGTCGATGTAGGAATCTGATGTCAGCTCCGAACACTTGAATTATAATATGCTGAAGGGTAAATGCATACTAAAAACAAGTACTTAAGTTTTAATGTTTCAATGTTGAAGGGGTTTTCTCTGCATCGCTATTATTTTGTGTTTTTCATTTCATCTCGTGTGTATTTTGTTTCTTTTTTTGTGTAAATTAACAGTTTATTATACACATGACTTTTAGTGGTTTGAGTTGATCCTCCTGGCTATGAAATGAGACCAATTTTGAAGATTTTTATTTTATTGTGTAATTTATTGCACTTTTTAATACCTTTCCTTCATGTAAACTTACCTGTTTTGGGATGAATCTGTCTTTTGTCATTCTGTCCAACCTGCCTTGACAACACCGGCATCTTCCTGAAAAGTTTATAACTTGAAGCACCTAGAACAGTCACACAAAGAAGACAGAGTGCTGTGAAAAGATGCTGGGTGCAGCGCTTTTTATATAGGCGGCCATGTGCTGCCGCATACTCACCGGGTACATTAAACTACTATTGTGCACTATTGTGCCTTTAGGTCTATTTAAAACTACAATTACAAACTGCTCTGCTTTTGAATATGACGTTTTTTAATTATGATCTTTTCTCTCTGTCTGTGTGTGTTATCATTTCTGTGTATTTGCGGTACTCGACATCACTGAAAAAGCGAGCACACCCTCATGAATACAAGTTGAATGACCAGATGAATGAACTGAGAATCAATCCATATGCTCCAAAAACATTGTTATGTCGAGTCTTTATGGTAGGTATACTTTGCATCAGAGCTTTTCATTTTGCTGGCTACTTACAAATCATAATTTTATCTTGTCTGGCACAGCGATGAGACACCTTCAGGGTTGATTCAGGAAAGATGTTTGCCCATGAGTTTAGTAGTTTTAAGGGGGACATATTGTGCAAAAATCATTTCTTGGGGTAATGTTACTCCTGTTTGGGTCTCATCTAAGTCTTATAAACACTCCAAGTATGGAAAAAAAAAAAAAAAGTCCCACTATTTTCTGTGAATTACTACAATGAATTTGTCAGAAGCTCTGGTTGAGCCGTTTAGATTTCACTGCCCATGTGACGTAAAATGGGGGGAAATCCAATAAGGGGGCGTGTACTTGCTGTCCATGGATGTCCAACTCCGCCCACATGATTGTCCAACATATTAGTTCGATTTGCCATAGCAGCTAGCAGCTAAAACTCAAAAGAAGAAGAAGAAGAAGAATTTGTTCGACATTTTGTTTATCTCAAGCATGTCTAATAGGTATTGTGTTGTTGGCTGTACACGGCCGAACAAATCTGTACATGTTGTTCCAAACGACAAAAGGAGTAGTCTGTGATCCTGAATCAGACCGAGACGCAGAGCAAGAGGATCGACCCAGATCTCCAAGAATCCCTATAGCTGTTTCTGGATTGAAGTGGTTTGCGCACACTGCAAGATAATTCCCTACTATAGACGAACTTTACCATTAAAAATAAAATCGAGCCAAACACATATGGTTGTATAACAGTTCTGCGGGCAGCAATAGTGATTTAGGTAGACTTTGGCTGCAGACTCGAGGGGGTGTGGTTGGGGGCGTGGTTGGACAGAACACTTCGGAGTTCTTTCGAATGTCTCTGACAAAACGACGTGCTGTAAAAATGACTGGCGCTGACAGGAAAACGGAGCTGGTGAAACTTTTTTGTTTGGATGATTTTGAGCAAGGAACTTCATGAACATGTTTTGTATAGTCCATAGACCAATTCTAACTGGCGTATGAGAAGGTATAATATGTCCCCTTTAAAGAAGCGTGTTTGTCCACAGCATGAACAAACACAATGTAAAGAAAGTCCAAGGCTTCTTATGTACCCACAGGATCACTGGATGACACTGTACGTTGCCAGTTGGGGCTATACTGTTCAGTCACGCAAACAGCTTTCAGCACTTGTCGTAGCTCCTACACATCAGCAGTTCATGAATGTAAGAAAAAATATTTAGCATAAAAAAGAGCCACAATGTACTGCCCATAAGGCAGGAGTCCCTAATTACTGCCTTGTGGGGCCTTGCTTATCATCAGCAGCAATTTTTGTGTGGCAAATATTCCCACAACAGCCTTTGATGTAATTACTTTCCAAACAGCTCCCCTCCAGCCAATATCCTGCTCTAAATTCATGGCTTGGCTTGTTTGCAACGTCACTGGAACACACACGTTTTTCATTTGTTGCCCTGTAGAGAACAGAGAACACTTCAGCTCGACTAACACTAGGGAAAGAACTAAACTATTTTCAACATTTCAACACAAAGGAAAAAGATATAGTGCAGACCACTGAAAGCACACTAGTTATTAAACAGCTATCTTGAAAAACTGTTCACTGTTTGTTATTCATTCCAAAGGAAGGTAGACTGTTAATGAAAAAATCTGGAAGAAAAATAAGTGAACTACATTACCAGTGTAAAACAAACAACAGCTCATCTAACTCTATTCTGTATTAAAGCTTAAACAATATCAAAATGTAACTTATTACCTTTAATTGGAAATTGCTAGGAAAAAAATCCCATTAACGGGGTCACTTGCAATACTATCAACTTTCATGAGGCAAAAAATCTGATAGGGTAGGAAACACTGAACTTTAAGGCTATGGCAAAAAGAAAGTAATTTTGTACTGTGTCAGCAAATTTGCAAATGCAAGATATATATAAGTTTTTAAGTTTAGTTTTAGTTTGTTATTATTTATCATTTTAGCTCTGTCATCCATTCAGTCCAGTCTGTCTTTTAAGTTATAAAACATACCTCATCCCTAAATAATTATGATAATATAATTTACTGTGTTCAGTTTATTTTATTTAAATTTTAGGAGACTTTATGCTGGAGTACATATTGGTAATATTTTATGATGACTTACTTCATTGATAATTGTATTCAGACCTTCACTTCCATTTTATCACACTCAAAAAGCCAAAGTTCCTCCTATAATTTAGAATGTAAAAAAATCATCTCGATGTATTAATTTGCAATACCCAGACATGTTTTTGTTTTTTTTAAATTATGGAGTTCAACACCTTGCTTCTTATTTTCTGTCATAACAGATCTTAAATGAATGTTACCTTTCATCAACATATTCATCAGTATTATTACAGACGCATCACCATTTTCATAATGACTTGATAAAATGAGCTTCAAAGCAGCCCTTCATATTTAGGGTGGTGTAAAAAGGGGGAAAGCATTTTTGAACATGTAACTTGACAAATTGTGCTTCAAGGTTTCTATTTATATCTTTCTCATCTCACAGGGAGGGTAAAATCTTCTCAATTCCCTTGCTGTTTGCCAGAGGCTTAGTGTGACATATTGCTAATCTGATTATTATGCAATTTATCAGCCGTCTCTCTTTTACAGCCATGGATAGATATTATGCAGCTTTCTTATGAGCCTATGAGTGCAATAACACTGTAAGAAGCTAATGAGAAGTCGCTACTACTGTAGTAATACATCTCAAGTCACTTCGGGGTACTCTTGTTGCAACAACTTGTTAGTCTAAGTCACTCCATTAAACTAACCACATTATTTTTCCTTTTGCTAATGATATAGACCCCTTCTCAGGCTTAAACCAATGGATTTTGACCAATGCAACAAAAGCAGAAGTTCACTTTGATGACAAATACTTCCACAAAGACACATTACAGACTTTGTTGAGGACCAAATGCCTTACATATCCAGTATCCTAAATAAATACAAGGGATGCAAGCACCTCAGCAAATATTCATTACTGCCTCTGGCATCTCTGAACACATGAGGTATGGCCGCCGCCACCGGAGGCAGCTGTTTTTGCAATGTGAGCCCGGCTTGATATGAACGACTGATTGAGAATGGCCTACGGCAAACATCTCTCTGAGTGTTAAATGGTCATCCTTTTCAGCGGTGGCTGTGTTTTTGCACCATCAGCTAATTAAGGGTGGCCTGTCATTAAAGTCGCGTAAATCAGACCGTAACGTGACTCACGATTCTTGGTGAAACCCTGGGCAGGAAGAATGTGGTCTTCTGACTTAATGGGCCCTGAGCTGAAGGGACATAAGTCTTGATAATGATGGCCAAGTACACTGTATTGATCACCACTCCCTCTGGTGTCTATGTGGATTAAAGCAGCCAGGACAGAAATTGAACTGGGATTTCTTCACTGCATTGAGCAAGTTTACACTGAGCAGAGTTGGTCAAAAGAACTTCACTAATGTGTTTTTATGCGATCACTCTGGTTCGCTTTGTCATTTTTGTTCAACATGCCCCACTCATTTGTCCACCTGGCAACAACTGTGACAAAAGACAACCTCTGTAGGGGTTTTGGTTATGAATTGTTCTTGCTGTGTAAACGTGTTTTCCTATTGAATCCAAAGGCCAAGGACAGAGGGTATCATATACCATACTGCCTGTAATTCCCCTTGAGGCAAATTAATGGGTTGTAATAGTGTCACATAAATAAAACTGACTTGTCTTTTCTTTTGGGTACAGAAAATATATTCCTGAATCACATGTGGATGAGAGCTGTCCTGGAAATACATGTACATACGGGATTTAGTCCTTGAAAGTCTTATAATTTGTAACTCTTCAATTATCAAAAGGATAAACATTCATAGACAGTGGATGCCAAGTATTAAATTAATGGTAAACTCTTTAATGTGCAATCCAGCTCTCTTCTGTGCACAATTCCCTTCCCTGTCACCACTCCTTCATGAGAGTGTTAAATGCTGGCAGGGGACGCATTGGGAAATTGTTAAGATAAGTTGAGTTCCTTCTAATTACAAGACAGTAGTAGCAAAAGTTTGACAGTTAGTAGCGTTTTGCATTCCAGTCATTACTGTAATGAGACATTAAATATTTATAATTTATTTATAATGTCGGGGGGAATCATTTTGCCCAGTGTCATTAAGTTTTTGGTTAATTATCATGGCCCATTGGGTCCAACACCTCCTCCAATGTGTTACTACTCTCCGTCCATTATCCCCTATGAAATTATCAACACACTCTGGCTACCACCACGCCATTTGCTCTTGGAAACATGGCATAATTACATCAAGATGTTGATTTGGCACATGTTTTAATTGGAAAGCTCCTGTTTGCTGTGAAATTAAAAAAAAGTTATTTGTAGAGTCACAAGGGAATGTTATCTACAATTATTTGTTCTAGAGATTTTTTATACTACGCGTTGGCAAAGCCTGTTTCCTACCATGATCTTTATGTGTATGTTTTGATTGCTGTAGGTCAACTAACCTCAACTGTTTTCATATGAGCATTCTAGATAATGTACATAGAACCAGGTGCACGTTCTGTTTGACTTGCCTTTCACATGTAACACACCAGAGATGATTGTTTAGGATACATTCTCCGTGCTTTATTTGGTTGAAGCCGTGGGTTAAATATGTGCCAATAGTCCACGAGTAGGAGGACTCATCCATAGTCACAATTGTTTTTGTGTTAATGTCAGTATTTGTATAGGCGTGTCTTTGTCATAAACATTTTCACCAAGTTAAGAATTTGAATATTTACAATTTGCATAATATGACTTAAATACATACACCTTCATTAAGTGCTTGAAAATATAGGTACCACTAAATTATTTAAGAGTAAAAAACAAAAAAAAACAAAAAAATGAAACAGCACCAATGGTTATAGTATGAAATATAATTAGTTTTTGTATGACATTATAAGAACTCATACATATGAACAAGATAATTCTGTGGTTTTAAAAAGCTGATTTCCCCACACTTAAAAGTTATTAAACTGAAATTGAATTTGTATTTTTTTAATGACAATTATCTTATCCTGGTCCGTGAAGGTTTTTCGACATATTGTTACATCACAGATCTACAGGCCGTCATATGGTTATGAATCATTTTTTTCAGTACCTTATGTGTCCAGTGATGACAAACAGTAGGAGGAAGGATTGAACACAGCAGTACGTTCCGTCGCCTCATGTCTTCTCCCGCTGAGATGTGACTGCAAGTGTCCGAGAGCTGAGTTTTCATGTAACATATTGCGTGCATTAGCTGCTGGTCTTTAATTACTTGTTTTGTTTCACGAGTCCATAGCTTCTCTCTTCTTTTTGACAGGTGATCAAATTTAATTCATAAGGTTGTGTTGTAAGATTGTGCGCAACCTTCCATATTCTGCTCTGAAAATCACTGTCGTTGGAGAGCTGTGGGTCACATGACCTACCCTAATCATGAATGGCATATTTGACCATCTGTCAGTATTTCCTGTTGTCATATAGTGAAAGTAGTTTCAATATGTGAGCAAGAAATCATGCTTGAAGAGAGTTGATGAGCACCGTAGGAATCTTAGATATGACTTTGATTTTCTTTTTTCCTGTAAATTCACTGTTAACAAGCTAACTGGTTATTTTAGTTTATTTTCAATGTTATCATAATTACTGCCAGAAATTTTCCATCAACTCTGCATCGTTCAATTGTATCAGGAGTCTTACAATGGTAACTACAGTACTACTCTTATATGTGTGTTGCTTTGTGGTAATTTCTCACTTAATTGCTGGATATTAAGCTAATGCAGCATCTCAAACTGTGCACACAGCCTTTACAGTGTACCATTTGTCTATGCAAAAAAGAAAAAAAAACCTATGCAGTTTTTGCAGAAAAGGCTGGAGAAACTTGAATTGAACTGAATTTTTTTTTTTGGTTGTTTCAACAGTATATCAACATGAGTTCAAACATACGGCAATACCTAAATAAGTCAACATATAGAAGAAAAATGTGTCACTGACAACAAGGGAAGTCTTCAGTTCCATGATAAGTGTCTGTTAAAGCAGTGTTTCTCAACCTTTTATGAACAAATGCCTCTATTCGTCATCATGAGCCTTCTGCTGCTTGGTGGGAATGGTGGAGTGGGTAGTTGGTCTGATGAAGCATAATATAAATTGCATAAATAGTGCCCCCCTCACAAATGGGGGGGCCACCGAAGACTACATTTCAGCCTCTGCACCCCTTCTTAGCTTTCTTGTTCCAAACACCCCCTGACGGTGTCTCAATACCTCTTGGGGCCCTGTTGAGACACACTGCATTAAAGTAACCACAGACACTATCTGAGAAAAGGAAAAATGTAGTTCTAAATCCTGTCTGTTTGTGTTTGTATTTAATTAATATTCCGAAACTAAAAAAGGGATAGATTGTTGGCCTTGGGAGAGGTCTGCATGTAAACCTTTCCTGAAGATCTTCCACCTTTGTCTACAGCTACAGAGGGTCCTTGTAGAGAATGAATACTCAAAGAGGAAGACTCAAACATGTCCAACATGAAGCAGGCATGCAGTAAGGACAGGAACCACATCAGAAGTGCCCAGAGAAGTGTTGTCTGGTCAGAGTTGCTAAAAAGTCACTCGTTGCATATTTTCTCATCTGAATTTTTACGTTGGTCACCAAAGACTGAATCTACATGACCGACCATGGTGTAGTTTTGTTCTGTCCTCATATGGATTAATGTATCGCTATTTAAGGTCTACTTCTGAATCAGATTTTTGTAAAAAATCAATGGGTCTGACCAATCAGTGTCTGCAGTGTAAAGACGCAAGGTTTTGGTATCGATTCCAACATTTTGGAACCTCGGCTGAGGCGGTACTAAGAAACTAGCATTGGGTCCTAGATTCCAGGGTCCTTTTTTGTAATGGAAACGTGAAACCGCACCGAGTCGAGAAGAGCCATGTAGTGGAAACGCAGCATTAGATGTTCAACAGATTCTCCACTGTTCTTCAACTCACTCTACCTTGACCTTCAACAGCAGATCTATTTATACATTAAATTAAGGTTATCTACATAATGTATAAAACCCAATCCGGGGTAAGTACACCTCGCTCTAGGTTCATGACAAGAATTCAGATGCAATAAGCAACACATACACCAAAGGAAAAGTTACTCTAACTTAAGTTAGGAAATTTCTATGCATGAAAATAATAGATACACTTGAACATACAAAAGAAATTGGACCCTTTGAAAAATAAAATAAAATTAAGAGTCCTTCAAGGTGAAGTTGTTAGAGTTTTGTTTCTTTTAGTTTGTATGAAGTAAAGTTCTTCGGATCCTTGTGGCATACATAAAGTGAAATGTCAAATAGTCATCTAAGTCAAAGTCGTGAATGTGGACATCCAAACCTGGACCAGTGGAATGATTGGTACAATCCTACCACAAAACAGATAAGGCATCCAACTCCTCAGTGGACAGCATTCAGTTTTTAACACATCAGTGGTGGGATTGGCTTGCCATCTATTGAGATCGGTGAATCTTCATGGAGTTCCAAATCCAATAAATCTTGACCTGCATTTACAACCAGGTTATAACCTTATGTACATTACAATTTTTACTATTAAGCAGGTTACTTATATTCATCTATTAAATGTTAATATATTCACACAATAACATGTTCACACTGTACTTTCCTGGACAAGAATCCCACATTACAGAAATGTATAGGCCTATGCTTCTAAATCCTGAATAGTAGCGAATACTTGTCAGTTAAACAAAATAAATTAATCAGACAGAATACTTTAACTGATATAAGAAGTTAAAATATTTCTGTTAAACTTACCTTAAATTGTAACAAAAAATAAGAGCAGTTCTAGCTTAAAACATTTGAATAAGTATTTCACATGAGCCAATGGTATGCATTTTACACAAATAAATCTGAGGTTTCATTTTGATACTTTTTTACCTTTCCTTCGCTTAAAAGTAGAAGCTTTTTTCAACAATTTGCTTACATTGGGCTTTTAATTTACCCATTTGCAATAAGTTGAAAAAAAAAAAAAACATTCACATCTTTATCAATATATTTTTCCAAACACAAGGTCAACTAAATAAGTCACGAATGATTCAACGCTAAAGTGATAGTTCGGAATTTTTGACATTGGGTCTCATTTCCGAGTCAGCCCGAGTGTAGCAAATGTGTAGTTTAAT
>JAPSES010000001.1:18839076-18852346 GCA_029822895.1 Maxillicosta whitleyi
ATATACTCAGTGAACTGGCTTCCCTGATGTCTTTTGGAATTGTATTCCATAACTTTGGTGCATAGTTAACAAAGGCTACATCCCCAATTTTCTTTGTAATATATCTGGTAGTCACTATAATAACCCTGCGTTGAATGACCTTAGTGTTCTAGTTTGCACATAATTGATCAGTGAGTTTGAAATGTAACTCAGTCCTGTTTTCATTTAAGGCTTTATAAGTGAGGAGTAGTATTTTAACATCAATTCTGTAGGTTACCGGTAGCCAGTGCAGGGAAACCAACACTGCAGTAATGTGCTCTCTCTTCTTGGTTTTGGCTAGTAACCGAGCTGCAGAATTCTGAATCAGCTGAAGTCTGTGTCAATTGTTCTTAAACAAAGCAGACCACACCCCTACACGGGGAGTGGGTCGCTGGTAACAACATTGCAAAATGAGCAACAACAAAAGAAAATCACCGAAAATGAAGAGTTGACGCCAAAAATTGCCCATTGATGGGACAAATAAAGTAATCTTGAATCTTGAAAAGAAAAGCAACATCAGTTATCTGGAATTATTTTTCAGCTACAAAAATGATGAAACTGAAACACGTGTTCTGTGCCTTGCACCTGTTACCACAACAATCGGTAACACAACTAATTTGTTTGACCATCTACATTGGCACCAAACAGCTATTATATCCTCCTGAGTATTTTTTCATGACAATATTTATTGCATGGTTAAAAAAAAAATTGCGATATCAGTTTTTTTGAATATCGTACAGCCATAAGTGGGTCTATTTGTTAATCACACCTGTAGATGAAAATCTTTAAACCATTTCAACTCAAAAATGAGACATAATTTTAGACACCAGAAATATTGACACACTCAGATTCAACAATTTCTAAAAAGATTCTTGCAAATATGGCACTTTTTTGATGTTTCTATAATTTCCTCACAAATAAAGGCAGTATTTCTCTCAAAAATATTAAAATATTGCTTCTAGTGCTTTACCACCAGCCAATAAATATGACAAAGTTCCTTTTTGTTTGGTATGGTGGCTGTTAAAAACTTGATCCTGAGAGTGTGGAAGAAGAACTCAGTGCTCAAATTTGACCTTTGGTTGGGGGAACTGGCAAACACACTACACCTGGAAAGACAAAGGTAATATAACGACATGACCAGATATGGGACCCTGTGTTAAAACTTCTTCAATGAGGTGACTGACCTTGCTGTTTTCTGTATTACATACACTTTTCTGTCTAAAATACTATTCGCACGGGATTAGTTTCACCTGTGGACCACTGGTAATTCGCAATTACCCCCGGACCTCTGTGTTAATTTGTGTCGCATTCTTACGGGCAAAGCAGAAGTCTTTAATTCTCAGAATTTACAGACATTCTGACCGCATGTGTCGTAATGTTACCATGGTTGCCATTCCCACTGCCATAACCATTCCCGCCGCATTTAAAAATGGCGAAGCGAAATGTTAAAACTCGAACGTTAATGAGCTGTTGGTATGCAAACGGGGGTTAGACATCGTCCTTATCGCATACTGCGACACAAGCCATCCAGTTAAACAGTCTTCTTGTTTTCCTCTTGGGATTCTTACTGGAGTTCTTTTTAAAGCGTATGTCGTTCAACATAGGGATAAGCCTACTGCTACTTGCCCCTACAATGATGTTACTCAAACTTTCGCTGATATCCTCCATTATTTGCTCCAGGAAAAGGGACAAGGCGCGTGCAATTACAATAACAAATTCATACCTGCACATTGGTAAGAGATGAGAATTACCCCTGGACGTCTGTTTTTCACCGAAACACAGTAAGTAATTTGCGGCGGAATTATTACAGTGTAAATTATGGCGCATTCGCACGGGAATAAGAACTCCGACGTTTTCCGTAATTATTCCAAATTACCAGTAGTCCAGAGGTAAATTTAATCCCGTGCGAATAGGGCTTTATTTGATATAATATTACTAATATGTAGCATACTAATTTTATTGTTGTCAGGACTGTGTTGCTGGAAATTCATTGATGTATGTGTGTGTGTGTGTGTGTGTGTGTGGGGGGGGGTATTATTTTTGTAAAACTGAATAAATATATATTTTTAACACATCCTGCACAACAGTATCTATCGCCATGAGTAATTTCTCTGGACGACGATATTGAACTGAGATCTTATTTTCATATTATTTCTAAATCTACCATATTTGACTCTTATTATTCTTATTGACAATAAAATGTAATCATCTTGATGCTAAAAACATGAATCTAAATTCTGGGAATAGGTTTTAAAGTTCAATGAATTCTAATTATAATGTAGAACTATAATATAATGTATTATAACATATAACTTCTGGTGTCTTCACAACACAGTGGATTCATTCAGTGTGGTGGATACGATCCCAGGAAATGAGGGTCTCCAGCCTCTGATGATCTTGTTTTTTCTTATTTTCAAACAAATCCAGTGTTAGTCTTATTGACTGTCTACAAATGTTTATATTTTATAAAGAACACTTCATCAGAGAGCACTGAGCTATGAAGAGGTTGTTGCCTCTTTCTTTGAGCTTTTCTACATGCTTTGGAAAATTTTGTCTAAGCACAATTTTTTATATTTGTTTTTCTTACACTTTGTTGTATTGCAAATGAGGGTTTCATCTCCATGTATTTTAAGAGTTTAAATAAAGGTTGAATAAATGATTCCATTTTTAAAATTCCTTTTATAATGCAGATTGATGGTCACTTGTATTTGAATTTAGACTGAAGTGAATGTAATTTAGAATTAAGGAATTATGAAAGGCTTGACAGAGTTCTAAATTAATGAGGGCTTGGTGTTTGCTCCTTTTGTCTCACAAGAATGAATTTTTTTTTGTATTTCTAAGGCGTGCATTTGGTGCAGTCTAAAAACATGAGACATAACCAGGCACTGTCTCTTCTCAGATGCTGCTTCAACATTTATTATTCAAGTTTTCTCTTAGAAACAAAATATTTAAGTAATTTTATTTCCCTTCCTGGTAGGTTTTTTTTTTTTTTTTTAATTATTATTATTTATTTATTTTTATACAGCTATCCCTTATTTCTTTATGTGAGACATGTTTCAGGTTTAGAGTCTCATTGGCTCACCATCAGAAGAAAGAAAATGTCTCCAAGACTGGCATTTTCTTCCTTAAATCCCATGACATTTTTTCCACTCCCTGAATGAGGGAATGAGCACTTCTCCAAATAAACCCCTCTTTGGGCCAGGAGCCACTAATCTGTAATTTAATTTCAAGCGGGTGTCTGGGCCATGAGGACACACTGCAAGGTCAAGGGCTACTGTACAGAGAGATCTATGCATTTGGGCACAGCCTGGGGTTTGATCAACAGTCTCATCCAGCTTAGGAAGAAGACACAGTATGAGCGTGTGTGTTCCTGTGTGTGTGTGTGTTCTGGTAGTTTTTCTGCACTACTTACACAAGTCACACTTGATGCAAGGTAGCTATTTCGCATATGACAGCGACAAACAATCATGGAGAAAATCCATTATTCAAAACAACTAAAATGTTTGGGATGACTGAGCATCTGCAAACAGAGAGGGATTAGCCCTAAAATAGGACTGTCTAACCGAGAACAATTCAACATGTCAGTGTTGATCTGCATGTAAATGAAATATTTGTATTACTTTGACCATAATTCATGTTTTACTCATTATGGAGAATAGTCTAGTCTGCAGATAAATCAACTAATGGGAAAATGGTGGGATGAATTTGAGCAGCATGGGTAATCCTGTGGGTGAAGAAATGTCTGTAATAAACTCGACCTTGTTCTGGCTGAATGAGCACAAAGTGGCCCAGGGAATGGGACCAATAATTACCAATGACCACGCACTTTCACCATGTCTTTTTAATGTAAATAGGCACTGCGTTATTTGACACAAATGGCTTTGGCATTCATACATGGACATAAGGCACGGGACTTGCACAAGTACCTAAAAAAAATGTAATAAAACAACCTGGGAAGCCCCCTAGCCTCGTTACTGAAGAAATAAAACATTCCATACCAGCAGTGGAAACTAGCTGAGATAGTCTGTGTTCATTAAAAACAATTTCTTACATATAAGGCTGTCAGGTCAGTGAGAAAATCAGGGTGTATCCTATGGACCATTTGCAGTTTGTTGGAGCTTAGCTGGCATTCAATTTCAATTCCCTCAAGTTACTGAATATAGGAGAGCAGCACACACTGACAGGTACAAGTTACTCCAGCGACAGACGCTAATTAGCAAGTGCAGGAGTAATGGAAGAGCCAAGCTCTCTCTCTGGCAAAGAGACAGTGACAGCAACAAAGGCAGGGTCATCTCTTTAAGTGTCTTACTTCTTTTTAGACAGGAGATCTCTGGCACATGCCCCATCACAACTCATACCGAGCGATGTCAGGGACAGAGAGACGAATCTGTCACATCCTGTAGTTTTCAAACTGAGCTTCTGCTTTGCATACTGCAGAGAATACAACTCAGTCAACTGCATTCGCTCACTCACTGCTGCGGCCCTCCACTGACAGAGACTGAGAGAGGACGGTATAAGAAATAATGGCACGTGATGTGTTTATGTGTTTTGATGGAAACTCGAGGGAAAGTCTTAGAAAGAAAATGATGGACTCATCTTCTGCTCAGCGAGGCTTTGACATTCTGTAGGGGACGCTGGAAATAGTCTCCAGATTGATGGATAGGTGGAGTGGGATTACCCGCCAGACTCATCTCCTACCCACTGCCTGGTCCTGGCTCCTGGAAAAAGACACAAAAACACAATACCTATAATGTCAGACTGTTCACTGTGGGAGAGGTTATTAGCTTTAAAAATAATAAAACACTGCAGGGAGGTTCACAGGAACCCACAGCTAACCAAATAACTAAAACAAGCTGAGGCACTCCCACTGGTAACACTCACATCACATACACATTATTAATTATATTGCAATTATTATTATTATAATTAGCAGTCACAGGATTAATAGCAAGCAAAACATGAAACAAAAATTAGAAAAAAAGCCCATTCAAGTGTTTTTCATCAGTGGGAATCTGTGTGTCTGAAGGCTGTTTCCATCCACCCCTCTATGATACAAGTACCTTTGCGGGGCACCACCCCTCTGCAAGCACAGCGGAATAAATTGTTCTCCCTGCATCATTAAACAGTTTGAATTAACGGGTGGAATTTAATGTCACACATGAAGCACTCCTTAGAAACGTTCAAAGATATATAGTTGGTTTTAAGCATGGAGGTTCAGTTGAGATACTTTATCCAAGCCAGTTAGCCATGCAACTGAACCCCTAATTGAAAACAGAGGACCTGCTCATCAGGACAGATCTGTTTTCATGGTGAGATATCTAATATAGCTACAGCGAGAGCAATTTCCAGCTCACAGTGATGGAAAGTGGTGTGTGCTTAATTTTAGATGCACTTGTCCAAATCTGTCATGAATCTACATTTAATTCAGACGTATATTGTACTGTATGTCTATCCAAACATTTCATCAAAAGAAAAGCACAAATACTTCTGTCAGTGGTGCTTCTCCTGCCTACTAATTGACACACATTATCATCCCTTTATTACATTTTACACATGACAGGTTGGTGTGATGTGAATAAATCCTAAATGAAACCCTGAGGACATTGCTAACAGCTTCAAAATGTCTGAGCAAATCTGATAGAGCTATAAAGTCTGTCATTCTAAAAGATGGAAAGTATTGCAATTTGCAGACCTCAACAAAAGTAAATCTGTTTTAAAGAGCATCACTACATTTGGAAATGTTGTCTGGCCTCCATTTTCTCCCTGTCAGGGGGTTATCACACTTGCCAACTTACTACCATCAGAGATGAACACAACACACTTGTCACACATTCATTTTCTCATCATATTCAAGTCTATAATTAAAGGAGTGATATTTTGCTTTTTTTTTTTTTTTAATGTAATTATACATTTTAAGACATTTCCCTGTGGTGTACATGAACTGGGTCTGAATTCTACCTTAATTAATCTCCACAGGTCCACCTTCAACCCTATTTCTGAATGATGACAGAAGAATGGTTGTTTTGAGCGCTGGCCCTTTAAATGCACATGACCCCACCCCCTTTTGGGTTGTTTGTTGTGCTTCTTTGTCCCAATCAGCCACTTGAGTTCATTAATACAACCAACAACTGAACATTTTAGGTAATTGGTTTGAAGTTTGGACATATTTTCAGTCTGGACTTCAACCGCTGCTGCTGCTGAACAATTCTGGCGTACTCGGAAAAATGTTCGTCGGAAGTCTTGGCCTTATATGTACAAGAAGGTGTAAATGTAACAAATTAAGAAGGAATTGTAGAAATCCATTCGATTTTTGCCCGAGTGACTATAAATATAGCTTTGCAGCATCTCAAGGGTTCAAATTCACACTTTTTGACTATTAGGGTCCAAATACACAAATAAATGAACCAAAAACTAATAAAAGTTTGTTTAGAAAAATATGACTCCTTTAAATTCCTCTGAAGAGGTCCAAGAAAGTGCATTTGATGGAGGATGCCAGCAGTTCTGTACAGTGGTAAGACTTAAAATACAAGAACTCTATCTTGAAGGAAGGTCTTTACTAAATAACAAGGATGGCCACCCTAAGAGGATTCGTTTCTTGGATTGTTAACACTGGCAATCAAAAAGTAAACTCCAACTTAAGTGTTAAACAATTACTTTCTCTCTGTCTGAGAACCCAAAGCAGCATAGCAGTGCAAAACTATTCCCCCACTTGAACACCTGAGACATGAGCTGATAGACAGATTCATTTACAGCAGGTACACGAGATTGCACACTAATTTACCTGGGTTATAGGAGATTGTTCACGTGAAAGACACAGCAGCAGGGTGGATTCCATCTAATGAACTGCAGTAAATCCGCACTGTGGCCATTTCTTTCTTCATTTACATTGAAATGCAAGTGCCATGTTTTATTTTCCCCTTTGGTAATATACTTTGTTTTGTTTTTCTTACATTTATATTTCTATATATAATACATAACACCAAAAACAGCAGGCCTGCTGTTTTCTGACACAGACGGAAACAAAAACAATCATAGTAAACCAGGGATGGCAGTATGAAAGCAAATGTTTGGGAATCACCTTGGAGTTGTATTCAGGATAATGAGGATGCAGCTAAGACCTTGGTGATACTTAAATATCATTATCAGATGATCAAACACACCGTAGCAATTTCCCTGCACAAGGATAGATAATTATGAGCTATAATGTATACAAGGATGATACACTTTTAGTGAGACATTTCCATTTTAACAAACACCTTACATGTCTCAGTGTACAGTGCTGCACTAAAAATATTAGGTCCAGAAAGGAAACAAATACTGGGTTGTAGGATGCATTCAAAGTGTACGCACTATCATCAGCGTGGGAAGACTTCTAAGTGGCTATTATTATTTCACTTAACCATGCATGTAAATGCACCATAAACTATATGCTTGGTGTGTGTACATTGTTTTCCATCTTCTTTAGATTTCTCTATGGATGGAGTGTGTAGGCATCTACATCGATAAATAAAGAAAACTAAGATCAGAAATTGCCAATAAATAAAAGCATTGCAGTTGTTTTTGTCACTCCAGTATCGTGTAATAGAAGGAAATTAGTAATTCTTATTTTACATTCATATTTTCAGAACCAGCCTTCTTGGAAATGTTAGTATTGTTAACCAGAAGTTGTTCTCTGTGCAATACCTGTGTTAAATAATGTAAATAATTGTTTAGTCAACTATTTAATATGGGTGTGGAGAATGAGAAGACTACACACAAACAGAAAATGGGTCGTCACACTCACGCCTGCATTTTTTATTTATTTAAATTGGAGCTTTTTGCAGCTGTATTATTGCACGAGGTGACACCACTAATGTGATTATGGTAAGATTAATTGTGCAGCACTGGTCACAGTTGCATTGAACCGCATTGCATAATTTGGCTTTGAAAAATGGGGGTTAGTATAAAACGAGTGGAGGCCTTCAATGAATGTAAAGTTGGCCTTAATTGCCTTTGATAAAAAATGGGGAAGCTTTTGATGAAAAAAATGGGCTATTATAGCATAACTGACCACACTGTGGTGGGAGGTTGTGCATATAATGGGTGGGAGCTCAAATAAAAAGCATTTGAGGTGACTGTGAAAAAAATGGAGCTATCAAAATAAGTATCTGAAGACCATACTTCCACATGATACCTGATCTGCATGTTTTGAGAATCTGTAAGATTTTGTTTTCTTTTTAAAAGTGGCACAAATGTCTAATTCAGTATTATTTCAGCTAGGTCACAATGAATAACAATGATTACTATGAATGATGCTGTAATGCATCACTTCTTGCTGCAGGCATTTCTACTTTATCCCAATAACAATAAGGCAGAGTGAGGTGTCTGACAGGTCATTCTGTTACCTCTCCACTGTTATCCGAACACAGTAGCATACATCACACTCTAAAAATCTTAACACCTTTATCAGCTCTTTTTCTGTGGTCAAGGCATCCCACCCTCAACCTCTCTCCAAAAACAGCCCCCCTGGTGTTAATTAAACTTTTCCCCTGGAGCCTGGGTGGGATGTGGAAGTGCATTAATCTTGATTCTTCACCTCAGTCTAAAGGATCGTTTGAAGAGACTCCTGTGGTAAACTCCAAAGGCGAGGTGACTCAGTACCAGGAGGAAGGTGTAAAGTGAGGGAAAAGAGACTCATAGTGTATCCTATGTTCACACTGGGGTGCCCACCTCAACAGGCAAGTAAATCATTTACCCTATACCCTATACTCCGACTATGTTAATCTGACTTAATATTCTGTGTCACACGGGATGACATGCCAATGACTATCTCCCACCTGTGTGTGATTTATTTGTTTCCTGATGCAGCATGAAGGTGACTGTCACCTTATAAGCTGAACAGCACAGTGCTGAAGGACTTTGGCAGGTTTACACACGAGTTTGCATTCAGCTCCATTTCATTGCACACATAAGTTACTGACATACACAAAGGTCGATGCTGCACTGTGCAATGACAGACCAACTAACCGCACAACATGGTAGATACACATTTGCTACTTTAAGTGGCAACAATTACATCTGTTTTTTATTCCAATAATTACTTTGGAATATGATGATGTTTCATGATGTGGAAAAATAACCTGGTAACCACTTTACAGCAATGAGCCAGTGCTGCTTGATGCATCGCTAATACTTTACTGTGTCTCACCTAGCTGTTGCCAATGTCACAGACTGTGAAATGGAGGGATGGGAATGACACAGACTATCAGTTATTGTAATTGCTTTTAAAAATTACTACAGGCAGCAATGAAAACACCAATAAATGATATACAGAGACCTACAAACACAGATTATGGAAACAGCAATCACTTCTACACACAACTATTATATAATGTTAGGTTGAATGCTTTTAGGGCTATACATACATACATACATACATACACACATACATATATATATATATATATATATATATATATGTATATGTAGGTGTGTGTGTAAAAATTCCTGCTGCATAATCAAGTAGCGGCATTTGACTAATCAAACAATTGCAACAAAGATGTTTCCAAGCACTTTATACTAATTATTTGCTCCAAATGTTTGAGCATAAACCTTTCGTTATATAATCTACTTACATTCAATTGGTTAGCATGCAAACGTGCATATTCAATTCACACTGTATGATCATGTGCACATTTTCCTGTGGTTTTCTGATAATGATGCACATTTCACTAAGTTCTACACAAAAGACATTCTGTTGTTCAATGAACAGCATGTTTTGCATGTTCTCATCACAGTGGGTGATCTGCTTAGTTTCTAGATCTGTGCCATCTGCAAATTCTTTTGTGCTGAACATATTTTGTTTGATAGCCATCCTTTGGAGACAACAGGCCAACATTCAATTAATAAAATGCCAGGCTGTACTGTACTAAATGTTAGTTTTAAAAAAATAGCCCTTGGTTTTGATCACAGTGAACAGTGCCTTTTATATTGTGTTGAGTGCTGAGATCCTAAATAAATAAATAAAAACAGAGAAAAATAAATACAGAAAAAGTAAAAGACAAAAGCGTAAGGGGGAAGCAATGTCAGAAGTTCTCAAATTTCATTTTCTGATCCCCATTTGGTGTTTCATACATGGTGGACAAGAAAGAAACTGGCAGTGATCACCCAGAGTGAAGGGTATTAAGTGACACTAATGTGGAATGACAAAGGCAATGGCCTGGTGACCACACAAAAGAAACCAAGTTGTCACCATGGAGCTCTAAATTATACACAAGTACAATGAAAAAAATACATCAACTGCATTAACATCACAGTCACAGGTGCCTTTAGTTGTGTTTGCATTGTGTTCCGTGCATGATTCATTTAACAGTGTTGCAAGTGATTATGTGTAAAGACTGTATCCATGTAAATATGAAGCATTTTATTTCACATTTAGAATAATAGCCATTCCCTTATACTGACACACGCATACATGCCATATACTATATGTACCATATAATCTATACATCGACAGCACATGTGAGCATCACATTGTCCCAGGTGAATCTACTTCATGTTCATGCCTATTTTTTTGACATCACCACATCAATGATCATATACACAGTCTCTCATCTGCATTATGAGTTATCTATTGTAGTTAATTGAGCCCACAGGCAGTTGGTTTCAATGAAGGCTCCTGTGCTTTTCAGGCAAAACACAGCAGAAAAAGGAGCTCTCTAGAGAAGGCAGCTCTCTGTCGAGAGGCAAACAGAGCAGAACTCCTGGTGTGTTCATTAGCTGACATTGATCAGTGATTCAGTTGCTGCGCGACTCCTACCGCAGCTCACATATTACCAGTTTCATGTTCTAGAAATTAATGTAAAGGTAAGAAAGTGAAGCCAGCATTGCATTGTGCCATTTATATTTCATTTTGTCAGTGTATAATTCTAACATAAAAAGGATGCCAAGGATTGCAGATATTGGTGCACAGCACACTTGACCTTCCTAAGTTCTCTGATGTCACTATGAAACACTCTATTCAGTCATTGGCCTCTGTCTGGCTATCATCATTGCAGCCTATTCCATCACAGAGATGTACTGTTGAATGTGGCTGAAAGATATAAAAATGCTGATAAATGGCTGAGACAAAAGAATAAGTAATGCAGACATCAGAGATACTAGAATAGTAGGTCAAACTCCACTTCAAGACACCTCACACTTCCCTGGAGGGATCCAACCTAAGTGTCCTGTCTGAAATCATCAGTGTCTGCAGGGCCTCACCTGCCACATAAGGCAGCCTCCCTCTGCCTCTCTTGGTCCCTCACTCTTCTACCTCTGAGCTGAAGGTTTAGATCACCAGAGTTCACACCACATGGCTGATGGCTGCTCACACCACCTCCTGCACCTGGTTGCAGCAGGCTTTCAAAACACATTTGGACTGGTTTTAAACCTCACATTTTCCGTCTATTTTGCCCCTTTTGATCTTTACTCCATCCTTTGAGGAAAGTCTCCCCATATACTGTCTGCACTCACAAAAAGATGACAGAATAAACCCTCATTTGGTACTGCAAAAAATATAACGATGAAATATATTCTGTGCATGACAGTCCAGAGTTTAACTGAATATATAGGGGTGAATTAAATCAATATTTCACAACACTGCTGAAGGAGTAGAGAAAGGGCTATTTATGTAGCATTAATTGCACCTATAGGGCCTATCTAAAAATGTAATCTGCTCTCTCATTGGAATTCATCGAAAGTCCTGGGCTAGATGACCGGGACCATCCATGCTGCTCTTCATTTCACTACATTTTCTTTATTCCCTTCATGTCTACCTTTGAATATTTATTCTGTTCTCATTTGCAGCCATCTCACTCTAGGCCAAGGTACTGCACTATAGACTTCCTCTCTGCCCATTTAAATAAAAAATCAACAAAAAAATATAATCTGAAATTGTTGATACAGATATAGCTAATCAGAGCTCAATTTCATCCGAGAAATTTTACTTTGATACATTTTCCAAAACAATATTTTCAACATTGTGTGATATAATGCATTTAACCTTATTATCCAAAGAACAACAAACCTAATATTCAACTCATTTATTAAAGTACTGCAGGAACCACCTTTGCACTGACATTGTGTTTATGCAGCTATCAGTGAAAATTCTTCTACCATCAGCACTGAACAGAGTACTGGCAAAGACAAAGAGGGAATTAAAAACAGAAAGGCTAGATAACTTTGGAAAATACATATACTGAGTACACTGCACATAGCCATTCACTATATTATTGCTTGGCTGCTAGTAATGAAACAATAAAACTTTGAGTAGATAAACATAAGTCACGAATGAACACATGTATCGATAAAGCAAAGGTTTATGAAAACAAAGTGCCCCCTGACTCTAAAACAAGTTAATGAAATGCATAGCCTTGCTTTATTAAATAAGATATGCTGCACTCTGCATAAATGTATTAATCAATAGCAAAACTGCCACACAAATATTAGAATAATTGATCCAGGATGATTCAGCAGAGGAGAGGTCTAGCAGGATATTGCCTAGCAATAACAGTCTCATTGAAGGTCAGTGGATACTACAGTAATGACAAATGTCCTCTCTTTGACTCCTACTGGCCAGACTTTATTTTGGCTAGTTACAGGAAATTACTTTCTGCACCTTCCATCATCTCCTACTCACTCTACATGCCGCGGCTTTACGGCAATGACCAATCAGGGCATAATAAAAACAAGCTGTAACTGTCCCACCTTGCAATAAAAAGTATTCACACAACTGACATCAAACTGCTGGTTGTTAAAGTAAGAGTTAGAGACATACCGTATGCTAATGTGAGTTAGTAGTCAAGTAAATGTGAGTCACTGCACTATCTACTTTATTTTTTCTTTATCTCTTCCACTAAAGATATGTGTCCATGCTGTACACTCACATGCACAAGCATGGGCACAAAATGAAAATGTACAAAGAATCTGTTCTGCTTCTGAGTTGCTGCAATCAAAATAGAGCCTTAAAAACCCATGGGATTCCCTTATTATCAAAAATAAATGTTAAATGGTCCTGAACAGTTGGAAATAGTCACCACCCTACAGCTAAATTAATCAAATCGTGTCTCATTTCCTCACAAAAGACATGCCAGCTCTACTGAGCTGTTATCACTCTAGCACCATGGTGACACAAGAATTTCAATATCTGTCAAATCAAAATTGATGGAGTGTTGCTAAATGTCAGCACTGAATGTGAAAACAAATACAGAAATATCTATGTTTGAGCAAAGAC